>VZSV01000101.1:1355848-1402036 GCA_013398735.1 Nothocercus julius
CGCAGCAATGGCGCGGGGGGCGCAACAGGGCACTGATGTGGGGCGCAGAGCACGGAGCTCCGTGTGAAGGGGGCCTTGGTGTGGGGCAGTGCGGGGGGGAGCCATGATGATGAGGGGACCCGTCTTCTCCCCAAGCACCTCACAGACGGCAGGAGGGAGGGAAGGGGCTGTTTTAAGCTCACTCTGCCCGGGGTTTGTGCTCCCACCCTGTGGCGCTGCCACGTTGGGTCCCTCAAAGCAACGCGGGTGCCCCACGCTGCGGGTCGGAGGCTGCGGACGCCGCGCGGGAGCTGCTAGCGAGCAAGAATGTGCCGCCCTGCGTCCAATTAGCGCTTTTTGCAGCCCCGTCTAGACGGCTTCCTGACTCGGAGCGAGCCGGCAGCGCCGCATGAAGGTCCCGCCGCCGCTCGCATGTTATGATTAGTCCTGTACGATCGCGGAGGGAAGGGGTGCGCGCAAAGCTGGGCAGTGCGTCTCGGGGGAAGCACAAAGGTTTTTAATCCGCAGGCTGAAAAGAGCTGCTCTCCAAGTCGAAGCGGATGCTGGATAAGTATAAAATATCAGTTGCAAAGGGAGCTCCACTAAAGTGAAACCAGAGGTTTAATCTCCGGCTGTATTTACTGTGCGCACAAAGGGACCCAGTTTTGTCACTTTGAAGGAAAACTACTGCAACGAAGAGCCCTGCTTAACTAGCCATAGAGTCTGGTCCATTCACGTCCCAAAGTTGCCTAATCTCTGCCCCACAGCATGCACACGTTGGCTTTACTGCCCTGCTCTTGTCTCTGTGCTTGATTTACCATGGAGAGGAGTTTGGAAGGACGTTTTGAGCATGTCAGCACCAATTCATAGCTTCTTTAAGGACTTTAGGATCTCTGCAGAACAAAATAACCAGGGCCTGACTTTTTTGTTCTTGTCTCAAACTGCCAAAGCATTGGGGGATTTCGCAATAAAAAGCACTGCTAGAAAAGCTCAAACGTGCCCTTGTTCCCCATCTTGCAGCCAACAGCTCTGTGTCTGTCTGCTGTGTCCCTGGTTATTTCTGTACCAGTGAAGAAATCCTTCAGGCCGCGCGCAAACCGGAGCCAAGCGGCCTCTTGGCGCCGCGGGTTTGAACACGCCGAGCGCTTTGCAGGACGGGGCTGCAAAGGACGTGCGCGAGGGAGGTCGTTCCCGCCTGGGAACGTCAGGAGCTTGGAAAGCACAAGGCGCAGACCTGGAATAAAGTCAACCCCGTGCTGAAAGGACCCAGTTACTGCAGCACCGATGAGTCCTCGAGGGGCACTAAACCTCCCTAGAGGTCTCTCCCTTAGGGAGAACTTAATTTTCAAGCTAGCTCTTAAGAGCCGATGTGATTTCACGCAGATTTTTGAAGGTGCAGTTTCGTGTGAGTGCAGCCCTGCAGAGCCAGGTCAATGATTTACCATAAATGTTTGCTTTGATTCTGAGTCGCGCGGGAGAATGTGTATTGCTGAAAGAGGCTTCCTGAGACTGTAAGGTAGTTAGAAAGCATACTTCTCATAAAAATAAGGTTTATTGAATTCCTGGCATATTTTCCACCTGACTTCCAATTTTCATTTAATTCAAAAAGGTAAATACGCTTTATTGGCTAAAAAAAAAAATAAATACCTTTGATGCCTCTGGCAGACAAAAGGAGTAGAACATGAAATTGATGGAAAATCCTCTTATCTGCAGGAATCAACTATTGCCCTTTGGATAAAACTGATTATCTTGTTGTTTCAGGAGGACAAAAAGTGTTTCATATGTGACTCAGAGGATCCCTTCCATGACACCCTCAATCCCGATAGTCACCGTATAGAAAACGTTGTGACCACATTCGCTCCGAACCGCCTGAAGCTTTGGTGGCAGTCGGAAAATGGTACGCAGGGAGCCTGGGAGCCACTTCCCGGGACGGGGGTTGTTTTGCCGGCCTTTGTTTCAGGCTGCCTCCCTGTTTGCTCTTATCTCAAGCCTGGTAATTACCGCTGCAGGGGGGATCCCACTGTGCGCGGCGTGCGAGTCTGACCGGCCGCTTGTGGTGCCGGAGCGCTTGCTTGGTTTGGACGAAGTGCCCTGGACTCTCCGGGAGCGCTGGAAGGAGTTTTCCCAGTGCTTTCAAACGGGCTTTTCCTAAAGAGAAAAGCTTTGTGCTGGCTCCAGTGCCGCTTCCAAGAGAGCAGGAGCTTCTTCCAGGAGCCAATACACCCCGGCAGCGCAGCTGAAGCCGCCCTGCTGGGAGGAGCAAGGCAAATGCTGATTTTTTGGTGCTTTTTTTTTTTTTTTTTAAATCCTTTTTCATCTTTTATTCCTCTTCCACTTTTGCCTATGTGTGCTTAGCCGTTGGCATGCCGGGGTATACAAAATAAGGAGTCTAGATTTTCTCAAACAGCAATCCTGCCCTAAAAGCCGTGAGGTAGCGCTTAAAGCCACTTGGACAGGTTAGGATTTCTGCAAGTGTGTTTGGCAGTAGCTGTCTTGCCATGTGCTAAAATAACACGGCAATGTTCACACATTTCTATTGCCCAGTAAAGACATTTTTTTGCTAAATCCCTTTTACACACTTAGATTGAGCTAGCAAGGCACTTGTCTCCAGTGATTCTCTTCTGGCATTGCAAATAATTCATGTTTTTTGCAATAGGCTTGGCAACACTTGCACTGAAAAGTTCTTAGCTCATAAGGTCATGCAAATGTCCTTCAACGATAAAAAACAAGTGATTCTTTCTGTCCAAATTTATGTTTTCTGTTGCTCAGGCATGCAGCAGAAGGGATCATAGCTGCATATTCCAGGAGAAGTTATATCTGTTTGAAAATCTAAGCCTTTTATTGGTTTATTCTTACTTTCCCCCCTCTGTAAATATTACTAGATTTTTTTAATTTATCTCTAACCACAATGTAATTAGTAACCAGCTGTTTTGAGAGGTCTTTCCATGTGACAAAATAACATTTCTAGCTGTTTTTCTTCCTTTCCGCATGGAGCCCTTGACCACATGTAGTCGTGGTTTGGAAAGCCTCTTGCTGGCGAGCGGTCAGAGGAAGGCTTGGGTGATGGGTGAGAACCCAGCAGACCCTGACGGGGTGCACGGTTGTCCCACGTGTGGTGCAACCTTGGCAGGTCCTTGGTGCTCTTCCACAGCTGCTCCTTGGTGCCCTTTTGGCATGAACTCTATAGGTGACAGAGCCCAATGACGAAGAGAAGGGTCCGTCACCAGCAAAAACATCTTCTGGGGAAGGTTTGGTGTGGCGGCTGATGGCTTCCCTGTCTCCTTCTCACTGCCGCTGCAGGTCTGGAGAACGTGACTATCCAGCTGAACCTGGAGGCCGAATTTCATTTCACTCATCTCATCATGACGTTCAAGGTAAGGAGGCCCCAGACCCCGGGGAGAGCCCTGGCTACTGGTGTCCCGTGTAGCGTCTGGAGGGCGTCAGGACCCACCTCGCCCTTTTGCTCCTTCCTGGGACTAACAAAGACGGATAAGAAAAGACTGCAAAGACCCCATGTGAAGAAACAGGCCTTAAAAGGTTCACCTTAAAATACCCTTGGCATGCGCGGGAGGTGCAGAGGGACGGGTGGTTTCCCATTTCTGTGAGGTGCTCTGGGTGCACTGCAAATGCTGCTTCTGGAAAAACTCAAATCTCCTGAAACATAAGGAGCTGAGGGCTCTCTTCTGTCATTCACATCCACTTCATACATGGGATTTGAGTTTTGTTTGAGCTATTTTGTCTGAATTTTGGAGCTGTCAAGCATTAACAAGTCAAAGTTGAAGTTAACAAGTGGAAGTTGTATAGGAAGGATGAGTTGTGACTTGTGTTTAAGCTTCCAAGTGTGAGAAGCTGCAGACGGAGTTGCACCAAAGGAGGATTTTACACTGTTTGTTTCTCTCTGTAATGCTTGTCTTGCAGGTCATTAGCAGAATCGTATGTTAGCGAGGATTTTTCCTTAAAAGAGATTAGCCTCAGTATCGTTTTTCTTTTGGCAAATAGAAAGGTCTTCAGGAAGAAGGAACATCTGTACACAAAGTGGCTTTGTTTCTGGTTAAACAGATGTTCTTGGCAGGGCAGATTATCTCCTGTGTGTCCTAGATCATGGCAAGTGCTCAGGGCAGCCTTCAGCTGAGGCTGCAGGGGCTGCTGCTCTGCAGGCCCCTTCGGGAACAGATCGGTCCTTCTTGGTGGCTTGGGAGCAGAGCTGCCAGCTTTCTGCCCTGGGCTTCCTTGATGTCTCCCCCTGCCCAGCGCCGCTGCGGCAGCGCGGGGACAGCGTCCTCTCCTGCCACCCCCGCAGCAGACACGGGCACCCCCACGATTCCCACGTGAAACCTGCTGTGGGAGGTGCTGATGTTGCTTGGGCCCCT
The DNA here is from genome assembly GCA_013398735.1 of Nothocercus julius. Classification (NCBI taxonomy): domain Eukaryota; kingdom Metazoa; phylum Chordata; class Aves; order Tinamiformes; family Tinamidae; genus Nothocercus; species Nothocercus julius. The sequence continues at coordinate 1,360,198 of VZSV01000101.1, forward strand.
TTCTGCTGGGGTGAGAATTTCCAAACCCAACGTGGGTGGGATCGTGACCATCTGGAGCGGGGCCAGGATGAGTTTGGGGCAGGGAGGATACAGTTGGCCGAGGAGGTGAACGCGGGATGGATTGACGGATTCGGTCCGTGCCAGGGCCGGGACTGTGGGGCACCCTTGGGAAGCCTGTGGGGGAAGGACAGTTGGTGGCTCGCTGACTGCATTTGTGGGATTTACGTTTGAGCTGCCTCACCTCTGAGTTACTATGGTTTTTTTCTTTGTAAGATATTTGTAGATTTTCAGCCAGAAAGAAGGAAAAAACCCTTTCTTTCCAACCATGACAGAGATGTTTTTGTCCTCAGCTTTTTCAGGGTCCAGTCCAGAACCACAATATTGTTGAGGAAGCTGTTGTTGGCATTACCCAGGTGGTGCAAGATGGGTGTTAAATTCACGTTTGCATTTTGAAATGTAGTTCAGAATTTGAAACATTAAGATCATCACAGGATTTTTAAATTAAAGGGGAGGGGATAATTAAAAAAAAAGAAATCTCAGTACCTAATTCTTCTCAAGTTGAATACATGTGGGTAAGAAGGAAGGAACTTTGTTTTAAACAAATGGAGCCTGCCAGAGTTTGGCTGAAGCCAACTCAAGTGGGAGCCAAATGTGGTAGGGATGGATGTGCTGAACATCTGGGTGTCCCTCAAGAGGCAGGAGAGGACACACAGAGGACGGCTCTTAGGTGAGGATGGAGAGAGAGGAGGACATCAAGCCTCTTCTGTGCATCCCAGAGAACTTGCTCAGCAAGAATTTCCAAGAAAAGCAGCAAGCCCTGATCATGGGCCCCTCGCTGTGCCCAGGCCTCCCCATGCAACTGGAGAGCATCAGGTCTTCAGCAGCTCTGAATGCTGGAGAAAAAATGAGGAGTTGGGGCAACCCAAGAGCCTGCATTTCATTCTGTAAGCAGTAGAAAACATCATTTTGTCTTCCTAATGCCCTACTTGGACCTACAATTTTGAAAAGGGATCTGGAATCTGAGAAATCTAGACATTTGCTTGTTGGTTATATGTATATTTAACAGCTTGTTAAATGCCATGTTTTTAAAGATAGACTGGGTTGTGGGTTATTTCAAAGAAGGTGGTGATGTGCCTCTGAGCAGAAGGTAGAATATCAATAGTAAAGGATAAAAATCTAGACATGTGAATTGCTCATGCTTGTAGGTGCTGAATGTAAATGTGAGTGGTAATGAGCAGACTACAATCTCTTCCCATTTTCTTATTGTTAGACATTCCGTCCTGCTGCAATGCTAATAGAAAGGTCATCTGATTTTGGGAAAACATGGCAAATATATAGGTATTTTGCCTATGACTGTGAGAGCTCCTTTCCTGGAATTTCAACTGGACCCATGAAGAAAGTGGATGATATAATTTGTGATTCGCGATACTCTGACATTGAGCCTTCAACTGAGGGAGAGGTTAGAGTATTTCTTTTTTAATTTATTTTTCATATAGACTTTCCTCTATACAAATTTAGATTCTCTTATTTTTAAAGGAGAGTCTTTCATTGTACCGTTTTTCCTCCAGGTAATATATCGTGTTTTAGATCCTGCTTTTAGAATTGAAGATCCATACAGTCCAAGGATTCAAAGTATGTATGCGGTTTCCTTCCAGTCTCTTTTGAAATCAGTTCTGTATTTATTTACTTATTGTTAAAAAGCTAATAAGCCATAAAGTCATACATTAATCTGTAAAATATTTTTGAAATCAGTTTAATACACCTGTGGTGTGTTTTTTCTTTCTGATAGTGGTCTCCTGGGAAAATAAGGAACAGCCTTTTCAACTGTGTTGATTGTTCTTAGGCATATCGTTGTATTTGGTCTTTTCCTTCATTGATCAGGCAGTTATTGTGATCCCCTAATTGTGCAGTGTTTAGAAAATACAACTACAAATATATTTATATCATTTCACATTTCTAGCTAAAATCGAGGTTTTTATGTTTTTTTATTTAGGACATCTAAGTTATGACTTTTATGTTGTTGCTATTGGTATTACCAAGTCCATGCTGACTGTAAAACAAAAACAGTCTTTTACAGTCATTGCAGTCAAGGCCTACAGACCTACAGTTACACTGATGTAGTGCAGCTAAAAGAAAACTGTCATTATGCATTTGGCCTGAGCAGGGAACTGCAGAGTTTGGCCTTAATCTTGACCTCTAATTTCATTTTTCTTCTTAGTTTCAGTTAGTGTCCTTCAGTGTTAGCTTAACTGGAGCAGAAGAAAATAGCTGAAGTAGAAGAGTGTCTGCTAGTGGCTATATCGGTTGAACGTTTCTTAACCAAAGTGTAAAGCAGAAAATATGATTCTCTGCTTTCGTTGGCTTGGAGTGCTACTTCAGGCCGAATTTCAAGCCTGTAAGAAAACACAGGCTTCATAACATCAAGATAGAGTGAATTAATTACTGGAATTTTGTCTTCCCACAAATTACCCTCTGGAAACTTTTGCTTTGTATTTGTTTAGTGATAGATTGTTACATCTTTCAGCAAAATACAACATTAGCTAGGAAAACTGGGCATATAAGGAAGAAAAACATTTTTTTTTTTATTATTCCCAAAAGACTAAAAGACTCATAATTTTTAAGTCACCTGATCTTCATGCAGGAATTTCATAAAATCAGTTCTTGACTATCCTATATAGTGATTCACCTGTAGTAAGTCAGTGTATTTCTAGAATACAGGAATATGAAGTGATGTGATTTCAGTGATGTCCAGTATATGAGTCCAGAAATTCCAGCTGGTGCTCGCATGGTCAGGGAAGTCACACGTTGTTCATGATGCAGCGTTACCGGCTTCCTCCCATTCAGTGCATTATCTGGTAAATAACATCACAGGTTTTCTTGGTGTTCCCTGCAGACCTCCTAAAGATAACAAATCTGAGAGTCAAATTCATCAAGCTGCACACTCTGGGAGATAATCTCTTGGATTCCAGGATGGAGATCAGGGAGAAATACTACTATGCCATTTATGACATGGTGGTTCGCGGGAACTGCTTCTGCTATGGACATGCCAGCGAGTGTGCACCAGTGGATGGCATCAATGAGGAGGTGGAAGGGATGGTAAATATTCCACTTTTCGCCACAAAACCTTGTCTGATTGCCTCTCTTAATCTCAATGACATAAGGACATTAAAGCAGGAAGGTGACAGGGACTGGCTTCTTTCCCGACCTTAACTGCCAAGCAGGGAAAGCATTATCTTCATCAGTGAATATTTCTGTCATTACTGGTGTTAATCAAGCACAGGGAGCTCAGAAAAGTCGAAGATTATTTTAGCATCCTGAATTTCCTTTTCTAATTACATTAAAGAACCAATGAGATTTAAGGCAGCAATGCAGAAGGAGAGTTACCTGTGTGCAGCCAGATGTGAGTCTGTTGTTGGACTTGGTTGCCCTAGAATGACCTTAAATAAGGGCATAAATAAGGGCAGCAAACTCTGAAACACCTTCACGGCTCAAGCAAGACCTGCACTTGCAACTATCAGTTTGCATAGCTGAAGGCCTAAATAAGAACCAAGGTACTGCTGCAGAAACAGCACTGGGCTAGAAGTGGTAGGCTGCTGTAACTAGATGCATGTTAATAACTAATTAATAGCTAATCCACAACTAATTATTAGCTCCAAGAGGCTTTTGTGATTACAGGGGTTGGAACTGTGCTCTCCTTGTTCATGCTCGAGGGCGTTTGTTCATGCATTGGTTTCAGTACACAAAGAAGGACAGTTTTGTGTGGCTAGATCTAGGCAAGTAAAGGACACTCTGGCCCCCTATGTCCTCTTACATGCAACTGTATGCATTAAAGTATAAGCAAAAGTATATCCAAAAGCCATATATATAGCATATCAAAAAGTATACCCTTTATATACCAGCTGTGTTTTAAACAAACCGGAGGAGCGTGTTTCTTTTCCCTTCCTGTTTTAATAGCCAAATATATTACTCTACCTTTTTTAATAACCAAATACATAACTTTAAGTTTTCCATTTTAATGGTAGGTCCACGGGCACTGCATGTGCAGACACAACACCAAGGGGTTAAACTGCGAGCAGTGTTTGGATTTCTACCACGACCTGCCCTGGCGACCCGCCGAAGGCCGCAACAGCAACGCGTGCAAAAGTGAGTTTAAGGAAGATGCAAATCAGAGGCCTGATGCTGCCTTTTGCTCTTAGGGTTACACATTTTTCCCCAAGGGGCTTGTGGCATTTGTGGCGTCGTGTGAAGTTCTGCAGCTGGCGTGAACATGCCTCTTCTGCAGGCTCGACGCTCCAGTGGCACCGGGCCCTAACTTGCCTTTTTTGCCTCGTGTTGTAGAGTGCAACTGCAACGGCCACTCCAGCCAGTGCCACTTCGACATGGCCGTGTACATGGCCACGGGCAACAGCAGCGGCGGCGTGTGCGATGACTGCCAGCACAACACCGTGGGGCGCAACTGCGAGCAGTGCAAGCCCTTTTACTTCCAGCACCCCGAGAGAGACGTGCGTGACCCCGACGTCTGCGAGCGTGAGTGGCCCCGCTCGCCAGCGCGTGCCCGTGTCGCATCCCGCAGCTCGGAGCGTTCGGAGGAACGGGGAGAACTGAGAGGAGCCGTTGCTGCGTCCCACAGCCGCTGCAGTGCTGGGGCTGGCAAGGGGCGAGTGTTATCTCAGAGATCTCGAGCCTGGCTTGGCTTTTGTTTCTCTTCAAGAACCTGGAAATTTGTTGGGTCATTACACATTCAAACTGCTTAATGCTTGTAATAACGATACTGGCACCGCCTCCAGCATAGCAAACAAGTTGAAGTGATTCAGTGTGAGAAATGCCTTTTTTTTCTTTCTTTCTTTCTCAGTAGCACCTAATGTGTCCAATGCTTCCCTCGTAGCTTGTAACTGTGACCCAGCTGGCTCCCAGAACGGCGGGATTTGCGACCGCTACACGGACTTCTCGGCAGGCCTCATCGCTGGGCAGTGCCGCTGCAAGCCCTTTGTGGAGGGCGAGCGCTGCGACCTCTGCAAGGAGGGGTTTTATGGCCTCAGTGCCGATGACCCAGCGGGTTGTCAGTGTGAGTAGAAACATATGGGCCCCCTCTGTGCGATCCAAAGCTCTCCGAGGAGCTGGTGGGGCTGGGAGAGTGTAGTTTGCAGGGTGGGTGGGTTGGTTGGTTTGTTTGTTGGATTTCTTGTTTTTCTTAAAGGGAAAACATTCTTAGAAATTGGTTGTAATTTGGAGGCTGCCCCCACTACAGTTCAGTTCCCCAGCTGAACCTCCTGGTATGGTCGGTGGGAATAGCAGAATCCTCCCATGTTTTTAATTATAGGACTCTAAGAGCAGAGAAGTTTTGCTGGGATGGGTGGTGTGAAAAGTGTGCCATAAATCTCTTTTGGGGGTAATTAAAGGAAGCTTCATGGTAAGTATTTAAGTTGGACACTGCCTAAAATGTAACTAAATTCTGTGTTTTAACTTACCTGTTTGTGTTGCCTAACTCTAGCTTGTGCGTGCAATCCCCTGGGGACCCATCCCGGCGGGAATCCTTGTGATTCGGAGACAGGAAACTGCTATTGTAAACGTCTGGTGACAGGAAAGCAGTGCAGCCAGTGCCTGGTAAGCAGCTTACGGTCAGAATAAATGAGCAAACACTGGTGTGAGGGAGAGCAGCGTGCGGAAAGCGCAGCTGTAATCTCCCAAGCCCTTCATTGGTCGTGAGCCAGGTCCCAGTCAGGGAGCTGGAGTCTTATTTATTTGTTTGCATTTTCTTCTGTGTAGAAAAGTGTTTTTCTGGGATTTCTCATGCTTTGCAGCATCGGGGTGAGGGTGTTGGTGTTCTCAGGGGTACTGCCCAGCAGAGGGGTTTTCTGGAGCCCCCGAGCTGGCAATGGGAGGCTCTGGGTTGTGCTCGGAGCCTGGTTTAGGGCTCGTGCGGTGCCTCGTACAGGGCATTGGGACGGGAGGATGGGCCTTGGAGGCAGCCGGGGTTAAACCAGCACCCGTTACAGCGTGAGTCATGTTTGCTCCACAGCCTGAGCACTGGGGTCTGAGCAATGACGTGGATGGATGTCGGCCTTGCGACTGCGACCTGGGGGGAGCCTTGAATAACAAGTAAGTCCCAGCCTAGTTACTGTCTTTTAACCACTCACCCCAGTGCGTTTACTTTGGTTGCAATTACAACACCCATGGCTTCATGTTTCCAGAGTGGCTTTTGTGAGCATCTTTCTGCTCCATCGCGCAGAAGGGGGCAGATTTTGAGGGCAGCAAGTGGTGAAGATAAATCCATGTTTTTTCCATGCTATAGCAGCTTCCGTTTGCACCATCAGCGTAGAAAAAACGCGTGAAACTAGTTGTAGTGTTGCTGGGCCTTTATTGGACCAGGTTACAAACCTGGTGGGTTCGCTGCTGTCTTTGCCACGACTGTTGCACCATCCTTTCCAAAGGTCCCTGTTGCCGGAGCTGGCCCTGGGCTTTCACTGTGGCACGCACCGTCTCTTTTCCTTTTTATTTCCTTGGACAAACCCCTCGGAATTCCCTGTTTTTGTCCGGAGTCTGAGGCGTTTCCCACTGGGGTGGGTTAACTGGCTCCCTCTGGACCCGCGGGGACAAGTTTGGGCCTGGTTGCTGCAGCGCGTGGACAGGACACCGCGCTGGGGGCCGCCACGGGAGCGTCCCGCGCGTCCTCTTCCCGTCTGCTTCCCGGGGAATTATTGGCCCTCGGCAGCGAGCGGCGGAGCCTCTGCTTGGTGGTGCCGTTTCCTCCTCCCCGCTCGTTCCCTGGGTGTGCGGATGCCACCAGCGCAGCCGCGTCCCGTTTGCGCCACGATGGTGAATCCATGGGAAGGGGCCGGCCCCGGCAGCCCGGCCTCCCTGGGACCTCGGCCTCCCTGGGACCTCGGCCTCCCTGGTATCTTGGCCAGTGTCTCAGAGCAGGGGCTGTGCCTGGCCCTGCCTGCGGCTTCAGGGAGCCGGCGGCCACTTAGTCGCGGCCTCGTCCTGGTGCTGTCCCAAAGATGGGATGCAGCACCCGAAGCCAGAGGGGAATTGCTGCCCTGAGGGGGGAACTTCCTGGGAAAAACATTGCAAACCTGTCTCAGGACAAACTCCCAGCTTCCCTTCTGGGACAGCTGGGATGTTTCTGGCCGCTTTTCCCCAGAAAAGCCCTTGGGGGGAGATGGGGAGAGCTGACGACGCAGCGCTGAGCACAGCAGGGCGGTGCGGGGCCTTGCGTCCCCTCGGCCGGGCTGCGGGCGCGCTCCGAAACAGCAGCTGGCGCTCAGGCAGGACATCGGTGCTTGTAAAATCACAAGTTTATTTAATTCTCCTTTATTTGAAGTGACCAGAGCTTCATTTGTGTTAAAAGTGAACACTTAAGTGAATCTTTGTCATTTCAAAAATGGTTTCAATTAAAAAAATGCACTTAAGAGTATAGGCTTAAATGCCTGGAAATTTTCTGTGGAAATCAGAGTGTTTTGACTTTAGGAAAGGCTTCTAAAGCAAATATTACAGGAAGGGGTATTTGTTGTTAGACCAAAAAAAAAAAAAAAACAACCTTGCCTATGGAAAACCGTGACTAGTGCCATGTCCCCTGTGGGGACAGACAGATAGACATGCACTGGTCACGGCTGCCAAGCCTTTGGCTACCACCACGTTAGTCAATGAAACTGGCCCGGGACTGCTCTCAGCACCTGGAATCCGTAGCACTGAATTCCCTCGCCGTCCAGGCAGAGGAAACCACATGCAAGCTGGAAATGGTCCCTGGCCCAGGCTGGCTACCGGCCTGCGCCTGCGGCTTGTTTGGGAGCTGGTGGTTGGGATGAGCCAAAACCGTGCCTGGCACCGTGCTGGTGTTTTAATAACACAGGTGGTCAAGCTGCAGTGTCCCGGAGCATGCCGTGATGTGCTTTATTTACTAGCTCTGACCCGGTTTCGCGTTCAGAAGTGCCGCTTCTCCCGTCTTGCTTTGAACATAAGGGCCGGAGAAGACTCTGGCACAGCCAGGACATGCTGTAAACTCCCTGTTCTTCTCTTGTAGCTGCTCCAGTGAGTCTGGCCAATGTGAGTGCCGGCCCCACATGTTTGGACGTCAGTGCAATCAAGTAGAGCCTGGCTATTACTTTATTTCACTGGACCATTACATCTACGAGGCCGAGGAAGCCAACTTTGGTCCTGTGAGTAGCAGTTTCCGTACGTCGGTTGGCACAGGTGTGGGAAAGCTGTTTATCCGTTTGGATGATGAAAATGGCCTATTTTATAGCTTAGTTATTTTATAAAGCCACTGTGAAAAAACTTGAATCTTACCAGACAATTGTCAATCCATAGCTGTTCAAGCTCAATATCAATAAATAATGCAATAATTTCGGGAGAAAGGCTTTAATTTTGCTTTCTAAACCTGTTTCTTTGATCACTGGCCATGCAGTGTGTTTTCTGCCTATATCCCTTTCTTTGCCTCATTGCATATGCACTCACTTCTCTTTCCCATCTTATCTCAAGCGTGCTAGATACTGACACTGCTTCTTTTCTTTGTTGCCCCTGAAACTGGAGAGAGGACATTTAAGCACTCTGCCATCTCTTTTGAAGTTTCCATAAATCAGTGGGGTTGCTTTATTAATGACTAAAAATACAGCTGATTGATTGGGGAAAAAAAATCTTTTGTAAATGGGGTGCCTTTGGTTTGTTTAGCCCACTGGTGCCACCCATTAGTCTCTGACTTTTTCTGTTAGAAGAGCAGGCAGTTTTGCTTTTAATTCATTAACGGTAGCCAGGTAATTATATCATTTAGCTTTGTCTGCAGAAAGGAGATAAGGAGATGAGGTAGTGGTTTCTGTAAAATAGCAGAGACTAGCCTGCCTTTAATTGGGACACTTTGTCCTAATTTATTTATTTCAGGCAAAATGCAGTCATGCTGCAGTTTTAGCCCAAAACAAAGGGTTTTTCTCTTGTGATAAATGCTAAGAGCAAAGACAGGGTAGAGCAGAGCGTGGCCCGTGTTGGAGGGTGTCCTTTCCAGTTTCTCCTCAAAGCTGCAGGCTGCCTCATGTCCTGTCTCTGTTGTTTTCTGGAGAGGTTTCTTGCTTTGTCTGAAGCCAAAGGTGGATAATTTTTGGCCAACTGTCTTCAAAGAGCATGGGAATGCATGGAGGGACATCTTGAATTGATATATACATTGACATTTCCTCACATTTTGTCCCTCTCTACTGAAATAATTTCCTTAGGAATGCGCAGGATGTTATTTTATAGAGGGAACTATTCATGGATGCAGATATATTTGAAACAGGAAGACTCAGTGTCAAAGATTTACATGTTCTGGTGCCTTTTTCATCTCATTGCCTTTGTAAAAAGAACAGCAGATTGAAAAATAGAGCTAAAATAAACTACAAAGAATAGTTGCACATTGATTTGGTGTGTTTAGTGTCAATAGATAATTGGGATCTTGGTTATTTAGTGACTCTCTTCTCCTGACAGCCAGGGGCTGCGTTTAACATGTTGCCCTCATCCGTCGTTGGGTTTGGCCTGGCACAGTCTAGTCAGGAAGAAGTTATGATTCAGGTTGGGCAGTTAGTATAGCACTATATGCTGCTGCAGATGGATCCTACTGCTGCAAACATGATGCAGAAGTCATCAGAGGAGGTCAGTTATGTCCTGCCATGGGAATATTCACGTCTGATTTACCATCCCTGTCCCCCCTTGCTCTAGGGAGTAAACATAATAGAGCGCCAGTCCACACAGGACCGCACGCCCTCCTGGACCGGCGTGGGCTTTGTGCGCGTCCCGGAGGGGGCCTACCTGGAGTTTTACATCGACAACATCCCCTACTCCATGGAGTACGAGATCCTGGTTCGCTACGAGCCGCAGGTGGGTCGGAGGGCCCGAGCGCGGCGCCCTCCCGGCGACGTGGGCTCTCCCTGCGCATGCCCTGGGGCTCGACCCGGAGCCACGGGGACCCGAGGACAGCGACAGCAGCGCAGCAGAGTGTCCAAACGGCTTGAAAATCCGAGGAGGTTATCGACGTCACTGGGATTATTTGCTTTGCAATTTGAATTTCCATCATTATTGTGGTATTTTAACTGTGCCAATGGTACATATACAGTTTAATGAGCAGATTAAAAAGCAACGTATCCCTTCAGGGCAGATTACGCTATAAATTTGGCATCAACCAGACAGGCTGGGAGGGAAGACGGTTACATGACTTAGCAGACAAATTGCCGGCCTTGCATATCGAACGCTCATGGCTGGGAGCTTCTGAGCAGCCAATTTGGGCTGTGGATAATCCACAGGTGGGAGGTGAAGAGAAAAACCTGGAGCTTGGCACGTGCTGTGATTGCCGCCCATGGGTTGCGCTCTCCCTGGCCTGCGCTCCAGGTGCTCTCGGCAGCTTGCAGCTGTTGCTTTGTGCTGATGGTTATTTTTATTTTTTTTCCCCCAGTTGCCAGATCAGTGGGAAAAAGCTGTTGTCAGCGTGTCACGGCCAGGCAAGATCCCCACGGGTAGCCGGTGCGGCAACACAGTTCCCGATGACGACAATCAGGTCGTCTCCCTCTCGCCCGGCTCCAGGTCGGTATAACCGGGCAGAGCAAACCTTTTCAAAATCAGCAGGTGGCAAATTCACCCAGCACAGGCAACTGAGAGGCACCCAAGCCCTGCTAGATTAATTTGTCAAACTGATTTCAGTCCAGCTGCAGCAAGTCAGCATCAGAGTGCTTTTTTTCACTTGAAAAACTTGCCATCGTCTCCGTGAAAATGAGTGAAATTTAATGCCAAACATTTAAAAAATACATTTTATGTTGTCAGTAGATGCAGAGCTTGTAAGTTTTTTCTGCTTGTCTAATTTGTTTTGTTCGTTCAGTAAATGAGTGAAGAAAAATCCATATTTGCACAAGCTGTGGGTGAACGTTGATCTGATTCCTCCCATTCGGATTAGCCTTTCTACTCTGATTTACACAAGTCTCCAAACCACCTCTTTCATGTCGTACCATCTGTTCTCTCCATTTGTGGCCACTTCTTCTTGTCTTGATGGCTTTATTGGGCCACCTAAATTGTTTTATGGTGCTGAACATTGGAAGTAAGACTTGTTTCCTGTTTCCACTGCAGATATGTGGTTCTTCCTCGCCCGGTGTGCTTTGAAAAGGGCCTGAATTACACAATTCGCCTGGAGCTGCCCAAATACTCCTCGGTGGATACCGAGATGGAGAGCCCCTACACGCTCATCGATTCTGTGAGTAGTAATCACCTTGGGGATGCTCTGATGCCAAGGGGTATTTTATGTTCTTCAAGTTGTCTTCTCTTCTGGAATGTGTCTGTGGAAATCCAGAGGAATCAGTTTTATAAAGTTTTCACTTATGACAGAATCTGGATTTTAACTGAAAATTTAAACCAATGTCTTCAGTCTCAAAGTATATGTTGTTCATTGGTTAAGAGGGTTTTGATTTATTTTACAGGATTTTAGTAATTCCAGAGAGCTAAACTTGTACAGTTTCCTCTTTGGAAGGGCTAGTGCATGCAATGTGTGTCATGAATATCAAACTTTTTTATTGAACGAAAGGACAAAATAATGAGAATACAGTAGATACTGGAAACTATTACATAAAAAAAGGTGTAAAAAATTGGTCACTTCCATGATGAATTCTGTAGTTATCTGTTTTTTTTTTTGTTTGTTTTATTTCTCCAAAAGAATGGTGATATGATGAGAAGTTGAATAACTGGATTTTCACAAAGTTGCTAGACAGCCTTCATAAATAGTGATGTTTTGTCATTGTAAAAAATGTTTCACAGCTCGTTCTCATGCCATACTGCAAATCACTGGACATATTCACGGTGGGAGGCTCGGGTGAAGACGTGGTCACGAACAGCGCTTGGGAAACCTTCCAGAGATACCGGTGCCTGGAGAACAGCAGGAGCGTTGTGAAAACCCCCATGACGGATGTCTGCAAGAACATCATCTTCAGCATTTCTGCTCTCTTGCACGAGACCGCGCTAGGTATGTCACCCTGACTCGACTTGTAGAGCAAACTGCATGTGCAACCTTGGTGGTGGCGCCAGATAGAGTGATTTGCGTGGGGAAGTCTGTGTGTGTGGTGATGATGGTGATGGAGATGGAGGTGTGCTGGCCTCTCATGAGGGTTTTCTATACGCAGCTTGCCAGTGCGACCCGCAGGGCTCGCTGAGCTCGGTGTGTGACCCCAGCGGAGGACAGTGCCAGTGCCGTCCCAACGTTGTTGGAAGGCGGTGCGACCGATGCGCTCCCGGCACCTTCGGCTTTGGCCCCAGTGGATGCAGGTGTACGTTGCTCCTTTACCTCTGAACTCGCCGCCGGCTGCCCGTAGCCGAGGCCGTTGTGTGGCGGAGGGGGAAGAGCTCTAACGCCTTCCTGCGCTGCACTCTGAAGACATCTCTTGTTCTTGATAATCATGGTCCTCTAGCGCAAAACACCCCTCGTGTCGGCTCCCACACGCACGCAGGGCAGGTTGGGGGCTGATCCTTCGGGACGTTTTGTTTTCCCTGATGTGGTGCCAAGCTTTGCCACCGCCGGGAGGAAGGGCAGAGAGGCGACCGCTGTCCTGCTGTCCTTGCAGCTTGCGAGTGCCACCTCCGAGGCTCTTACAACGCCTTCTGCGATGCGGAGACGGGCCAGTGCCACTGCTTCCCCGGGGTGTACGGGCGGCAGTGCGACCGCTGCCTGCCCGGCTTCTGGGGCTTCCCGAGCTGCCAGCCCTGCCACTGCAACGGCCACGCGGACGACTGCGACCCGCACAGCGGCGCCTGCCTCGGCTGCCGCGACCACACGTCGGGCCACAGCTGCGAGAGGTGCGTGGGACGCAGGGCTCAGGGGAGGCCGCGGGAAGTCCTTGTGTCTGGAGGCGGCGCGCGGCCCGTGGCGGGGCTGGCCGATGGCACGTCCTGCAGCGTGGCAGCTGCTCCTGGGCTGTCCCTGGCAGCAATGGAAGCAAACAGCCCCTTGCTCCCGAGCCGCAGATCCCTTCCCTCCCGCGGTGTGGGGAGGTTGGAGCACGCGCAGCCGCGCCACCGCTGCGGCCTGTGCGCCCGCAGCTCCCGCACGTCACGTCCCGCTCGCCTAGGTGCCTGCCCGGCTACTATGGAGACCCTGTCCTGGGCTCGGGCGACCACTGCCGGCCCTGCCCGTGCCCCGACGGCCCCGAGAGCGGACGCCAGTTTGCCAGCGGCTGCTACCAGGACCCGGTCACACTGCAAGTGGTGTGCGTCTGTAACGCGGGATACATCGGTACGGGCTCCGCGCGCGCCCGCGCCGGGGCGGGAGCGGGTGCTTGCGGGGCTGGCGGCCGGCGCTGTGAGCAGGGCTGCGCCGGGCAGCAGTGGCGCTGAGGGCTCGAGCCGCCGGCAGGGCAGCACCAGGCAGTTGTCCTGTGTGAAGCTGTTCCCCACCCCGAGCTGGGGTCTGAATCTCCGGGCGTGGAGCCCCCGATGCTCCCCGTCCCCCTGGTTTTAACCGGGATCCCGTTAACTCCCGCCATTAACGACCCTGCGGTCTCGCGGCGGCCGTGCCCGTCACCGCGTGGCCGCGGCCACCCCTGCCACGTGTGTTTGCTTGGGCAGGGAGCCGGTGCGACGAGTGCGCCTCCGGCTTCTTCGGGAGCCCCGACGAGGTGGGCGGCGCCTGCCAGCCCTGCCAGTGCAACAACAACATCGACCCCACCGACCCCGAGGCCTGCGACAAGAGCACGGGCGCCTGCCTCAAGTGCCTCTACCACACGGAGGGCGAGAGCTGCCACCGCTGCCGCCAGGGCTACTACGGCAGCGCCCTGCAGCAGGACTGCCGCAGTGAGTAGCGAGCGCGGCCGCCTGCGCCTCCCCTTGCTGCAGCCTGGGGCGTGTGGGGGCACCCGGGGCTGCCTCGAGCTGCCGCTGCCGTGAGGAGGACGGGCTCCGTCCCCGCCGCGCTCCCGGGGGGCTGCAGCGGCGCGGGTGGGGGCGCCCCTCTGACAGGTGGCCGTTTCCTTGCAGAGTGCGTCTGCAACGCGCTGGGCACGGAGCGGGAGCAGTGCGACGGCGCGGGCGGCTGCCGCTGCGAGGCGGCCACGGGGCAGTGCCGCTGCCTGCCCAGCGTGGTGGGGCGCTCCTGCGACCGCTGCGCCCCCCACACGTGGCACCTGGCCAGCGGCGCCGGCTGCGAGCCCTGCGACTGCCACCCTGCCCGATCGCTGGGGCCCGCCTGCAACGAGGTGAGGGGGCGGCCAACGCAGCCCGGGGTGGGAGGGAGGAGGGACGCAGGCAACAGGGTTGTCTTAAATAAAACGGTCCTGCCCTGCTGGCCACAGCCAAAGCCTCGTGTCCAGCAGCACCAGGAGACCCCAGGCTGCTGGTGACACCCATGTGTGTTATGGGTACTCAGCCAGATGCCTCTAGAGAGCTGGTTCAGGGGAAAAGGGAGGGATCCCAGCCTTTGGGGGAGCAGTTATTCCCATGTCCCCTTTTGGAGGTGCTTTTATAGCCATGGAGCCTCCTGGTGTGAAGCCCTTTCTGCCGGCAGAGCCAGAGCTGCCGGTGCTCGGGGCCGTTGGCCATGTACCAGCATCAGCTGCCCCAAGCGCCGGGCACGGGGCACGTGCTGAGGTTGTTGCCCTCCTGTTTTCGGCAGTTCACGGGGCAGTGCCAGTGCATGCCGGGCTTCGGAGGCCGAACCTGCCGGGAGTGCCAGGAGCTCTTCTGGGGCGACCCCAGCGTGGAGTGTCGAGGTGAGTCGTGGACATGGTCGTGCAACGAGCCCAGCGCGTGGCAGCGCGGCAGAGGAGCACACGGAGTTTGGGGGCTGCCTGCTGCGCATGCAGGAGATGCCACAGGGTCCTGGCAAGAGCCTGGCATGAGATTTGCCTAATTTGTTTTATGGCTTACTGGACTATTATTTATGAACAAACCTATTTCTTCAAGAAACTCCTTTAGAAACTACCTCTTTAATTTTCACTTTGTGATGCTGTCAGGTAAACCGGGATGGTAAAACAATATTTTAAACAAAGAATTTGGGATGGAGAATCAATCTAGAAATTTATGTCCTTTAGATTTTACGTAGTAGGAGATGCCTGTCGGTTTTTTCCTCCTTGTTAGGAAGAATGTGGTTGCAGAAGTAGGATTTTTGATATAGAAGATTTCCCTTTTATTTCAGATGAAAATAAACAAGATTGGAGACAGCTAGTCAGTCATGTCTCCATACAACAAAATAGAGCAGCACAAAGCTGATTGTTTAGAAAACTGGATTCTGTCTGTCCTTTGGTTATAAACAAGTCTGTTCATTAGCTGGAAAAGAAACTTCAGACGCTGTCCAGACCAGAACAAACTTGTATCTCTGATCTGTTTAAATAGGAGCCTTTGCCAGGAGGGTTTGCAGTAGATTAAGGTATTTTTTCCTGCAGGGAGGAATGTGCTTGCTGTGGTCTTTAATAAATCCCTTACAATGGAGATACCTTAGAGCCCATTATCTATGGAGAGAGGAGGGTCACAGGTACTTGGCTGGTGCTGGAGATGAAAGGACTAGGCAGTTGTCGTGGTTGCTGAGCACTTATTAGGTTTCTCCAGAGCAATCCAGCATTTGGGCTGAGGCTGTGCGAATTCTTCAGGCTCCCAGGGCCCCGGGCAGGGAGTGTCTCCTGGTATCAGCCGTCTCCATCAAGGGTTATTGATGAAGGCCCCCTGCATGCCTTACCGCAAGGTTCTGCTGCAGACCCGCGTTTCTGGCCTTTCGTTTAGTTTCCGCTGCCCTTTGAACATGTGGAAACCTGCTTTTTAATGTTTCTGAAATAAAAAGAGCAGAGATTATTCGGAACCTATTTCTTCTGCAAAAGCTCAGAGCTTTCCTTCCCCAGTCATCCCTTCTGCCTCCGAGTGAGGCTTGCTGAGGTGGCAGTGCAGACCTGCCTTGGGGACAGTGTTTGCAGGTGGTGTTTGGAGCGCGGTGACCACCAGTGCCTGGGACTGAGATGTGAGACGGGCTCCACGTGCGAGCTCCCTCTTGGAGCACATCCAGTCTGACGGCGCTGCGGGAATCTCCACTGGGCCTGGGGGGTAAATTCCTCCCTTCACCCTCTCCCATTTGCCTTGGAAGCCAAAAACCTCACTGCAGCCCTAGTTTGTTCCCTCTTTGGTGGAAGGGTCATATTCAGAGCAGCATATATGTAACTTGGGTTCCCAGCTGTGTGCAGGAAGCAAACAGCTTTCCGTGATTTGTGGCAGGCAGAACTAAGGGCGAGACTGTGTTTAAGGAGCTGCAGAGCAATGCCCATGGAGCACACGTTCAGTACAGCCATAACTGAGCTGGAATTGAGACAAAAGGGGGTTTGTTATGAAGGTTTAGCCTGCGCTCAGTGAGGGCAGGCTTCAGCTCTGCTAGGCACACGGACATCCCTGGATGTGGAACCTGCTCCAAATGGCACTCTAGCGGCTAAGGCTGTCTAAATTCTGAAGAGAAAAAAAAAAAAAAAAAAAAAGGAGATAAAAAGTACTCTCATGCTGGCCCTGAAAGCCAAAAAAGTGACCTTTTCAACCACATTTGTGAAGAAAATGCAGGGAGATTTGGATCTGGAATTGTGAGAACTCTAGAACTCTGAACCAGATGAGTATCAATGAATGGTCTCCCTTGCTAACACTGATCTGTGCTGGGATGTGGAGACCAGGCCACAGATCCTGTACTGGTCAGTGCAGAAGGATGAAGGTTGAGTGATGCAGTGGCCCAGGGGTGTCCACATGTGGCCTCTTCACAGCAGATGTTCAGCGTACAGTCACATTAGGTCTGGGAGATGCATCAGGTCTGGGAGGTGCTTCTGGACGCTGTTTAATCCAGGAGGTATCTGCAACTCTGGGCAAGCGTGCGTGTGAATGTGTCCCTGTGTAAGAAACTCCTTGCTAAAGTAGCAAGTAACAGGATTACAAGTTTCATCCAAGTCAGGTCTCCCGGGCATTCTCCTGGAGCTGCTCCAAAGCCTGGCGTCCAGAGTGCAGGACTCTGCATGCCGAGCTGCATCTCATCTCAGCCTGCAGAGCAAATTCCCAGTGGAGAGCTGCAAGCTCCTGAGAAGCCTCTGAGATGTAGTGGTGTTGCCTAGGCAGCTTGAGCAATGCTTATTATGATATTTCTGAAGTATATACGAGTTATATAATACAAAGATGATGGTGATTTAACTATCATTATTATTTTAAGAAATTGAACTGTCAGAACAGGTCGCGGTTGTTAAAAGACTGTGTGAGACTGAAAGCTGTTTTGCTATGTCCCCTTCTTTTACGTGAAGCAGACATCTCTGCTTCTCTGTGCAGAACTTCATAACCAAGTCCTATCTTAAGAAATAGAATTTAGTTGAGCGAAGATGAAAAGATGAAGTTTGTATCACGTACAAGTTACAGGCTGTGGCACAAAGCCACATTTCTCAGTTTTAAGTCTGTGTTGAGCAGCTGGTGCTGAAGTACTTGCTCCTGGAAATTATCCTGTTGTTAGTGAAGAATGGACTTAATTCTCCTAATTTAGACATCTGAGTCTTAAACTATGTAGGTTGCTTTTATAGGTGGTGGGAGAGAAACAAAGGAAGATCAAAGATGTTTTATGTCCTTTAGACACACCATAAGTGCTTAGAATAAGTCAGACAAATTCTACCCTAAAAGTGTTATAATTTGCACTTGAGTTTCCTAATTTTAATGGACATGTGGTCTTAGAATATTATTGTGTATTTTGGCTGCTTCCAGAAAATTGTTCTTTTGGCAAGGTCTGTTAACATGTTAAATGCAGCACAACTCTTAAATCTCAGCTGGCATCTTATCTTAACACGCATACTGAAAATCATAACACTGAGGAGTTAGCCATATGCTTGGAGTGTAATTTGAATCAATAGCTGGTTATTCAGGAGAAATTTGCTAACGCTGCAAAACTTTCAACCTTACAAATTGCTGAATGGTTTTATCATCATCATGGCTCGCTACCACCAGGAAATGATGCCAGGAAATTGTGTTTGAACAACCCTATTGTTACTTGCCTGTGGAGGGGGTAAAAGATTTGATGCTCTCCATCACCAGCTCTAAGCAGTAAAGAAAATATTTCTGCAAAAATAATTTCCACTCTGTTCTATGCAGAATCACAGCTGACACTCGTACCTAGCTGCCTGCAATGTGGCATTAAAGGACGTGATTGTTACTGTTCAGCCCTTTCAGACACTCTTAGATCATCTCAACTGCAATATCAACCAGTTTAAGTGAGCTTAAACTTAACAGGACGAAATTATGTGACACATAAAAATAGTAGTTTTAGAAATAAATGTGAGTTCTAAATATTTGCAAGGAAAGATCCCAAAGCTGTCAGGGTGAGTGAAAGACAAAGCTGTATATATGTCTTTGTAAGCTTGAAGCAAACCACCCAATGCTTCCTTGACTTTTCTCCTCTTAGGTGTCTACCAGGGTTAATTCAGTAAACACAGGTGGGTGCTGCTTTTATCTTTGAGATCAGGAAAGAATTTGCTGAAAGCGAAATGCAGTGATGAAGCTGGTGTCAGAATTACCCGTAGACACTGTGAGTGTGCACATGCATGGGTGCGTGGGTTTTTGAGAATAAATGACACTGCCAGCTATCTTTGCTAATTAGCAGATCTTATCTAAACATTTTGGTTAGAAAAATTTCCGGATCAAAAATGTAATTTCATTTAAATCATAGTGCACCAGAGAAGAATGCTGTACTGAATTAAACACTGAGTTAAAGGAAACAATACACTCAGTTCCAAATGGACGTTTCAAAACAATAACTGATTGTTTAGTTTAGAATATGCCTCATTGAAAGCCCTCAAATCTTTGGCCAGTGATTTCAAAAGAGGCTCTTGCCCTTCACTATTTTATTTTCCATGGGAGGTATTTGAGTTTCTTCCTCTGCTTACCCAGGCACAGATTTGATCCCTGTCTAACTTTCATCTTCCAAGCGAGCAATGGCCCTGCCTTGACTTGTTGTTCCTTATCTCAGCCCTCTTCCACCTTTCTGTATGGAAAGAAAATAATCAGCTCTTTGTCTCAAAGGCCATTTCTCACTCAAACCAACTGGGGCATCTAAATTTCTTATGTTAAACTCAACATCTGTGTGAAGAATGAAACCCTTTTCCCAATTTCCAGGCACAAAAGCACAGGGGTGGTATTTACAAGGAGCTTACAGGATTTTATGTATTTTTCCCTATTACAGTTCTGCTCCGTAGTGTACAAAGTTATTCCTAGCAACTGGATAATAATCTGCAATACTTCTGCAGCCCTGGGTGTGCTGGCCTATTTCTTGTTCCTCTCGGTGAAAATTAGATGACCAGGTACACGCTAAGAATAGATGTGATACAGCTACAGATATCCAGGTGTTACTTTGGATTGATAAATGGGCTGGTTGGAGCTGAGTCCCTCAGGGCCAAGCTATGCTCAGAAGAATATGAGAAAACGTGTTTCCTTTAGCACATTTGAGGACCTCAGAAACAGAACTGCTGTAGCAGGTGACATTATTAAGTGCTAAAAATGCATGAGCCTTGACGCGTGGTGGCCATAGAAGTGGCTGGAAGTCAGCCTTGACCTTGTTGGAGGATTCCTTGCCCCTTGAAGAACATGCTGGAGAGGAAAAAGCTCCTTGCAGCTGGCAGTGATGTTGGTTTTGGCTCTTTGGGCTTGGTGTGCTCTGTCACACTGGCACAGCATGAGTGCAGTTTTGAGCAAGTCATGTGCATCAGGAAGTTTCATGTTTTCGTATCCTGGTTTGTTTGCCATAGTAGCTGAAGGTTGCATGGATCCTTTTGATGGAAGTGTGTCCACCACAACAGACACGCAGCTCAGCATGTGGCTGCTCTTCTCTGACGGCTCTTTACAGCTCGTACCACCTAGGAGCTCCTCTCCTTTCACACGGAGCCTCCTGCTGTCACTGAGCCTTTTGTCCCTTCTTGGGCACTGCCATGTTCCTTGCAAGGGTCTGTGCCATGAAATCTGGGAACACCAATGTGCTCCTCAATACCTGGGGTACCTTATGTGGCTTCCGCTCAGTCTTGCTCACCTCCTCGCAGTAGCTGGCTGCAGCTGAAGTCAGTGGAGGATTTAAACCCCATCAAGGTGTAAAGGGAAGGTGCCCCCTCGAAGACCCTGGGACTTACTCCATGCTGGGGTGTGAAATAGGCTGCTGGTGGCAAGTGGGTCACAGCTATGGCCTCCTCTCTGCTGGAGCCCCAGGACAAGGTGGACCTCTTGTCTCATGCAACACTGGCCAGCAGAAGAGGGGCGGCTGTGGGGTTTTATTATTAGGGTGGCATCCAGCAACCAAGCCGCGGCCTCCGCCTGGTCTCAGAGGGCAACACAGATGGTTAAACTGGGAGAGCTGGCCTGGGATGGTCTGTGCTTCTAAAAAAGACGACAGAAAGTAATCAAACCCAGGCTTATTTCCAAGATGAGGGGGTTATTCACAGCACGTGCGCTGTGACGGGAGCAGGGATGCTCTTCGAGCGTTTCAGCAACACTTCAGGCAGTGGCACAGTAATAAACTGGCCGTGGGCCGCTGCTGGGGAGGCCAGACCATGGACATGTAGAAAAGCCTCCCAAATTTTCCAAATAAAACCAAAATCTTCTATTTTGCCTTACTCCAGTCCTGAGGAAGACTTTTTCTTGTTTTCCTTTTGAATTTACTTAAAAACAGAGATAAAATGCAGTCCAGTGAGGAGTTAATGACTTGAAATTCATGAGGTAAAAGGGGAAAACATGAAGGCAGCACACTGGAAAGCTAAGGTACATGTGCTGGATCCACACTGCAGAGCTAACGTGGAGCCAGCGTTCCCTGCTCCCCTGCTTGCTGGAGGATCCCAAAGCAGAACTCACCTGTGGTAATTTTCCTATCATCTGCCTTGCACGGTCCTCTCCGGGTGCCACAAAGCACAGTGGGGAAGCTGAGGGAATTCCAGAAATCTGATGTTTCTTCCAACTGCTGCGCTGCATTTAGAGTAAATTGCTCCCCTGTTATTTACCCTCTCCCTTCAGGCAGCTGTGGGGGTTGGATTTTGACTTTGCAAATGAGCTGGTACTTAAATTCCCTTCTCCCTAGCATTTGCTGCCTCCAGAGATTTGGGAATTTGCATTGTTATGTAAATGTTAGTGAAGTCTTGTGCTCTGTCTTCCCTCAACTCGCAGGTATTCAGGGGTAGAATTACCACAAAGATGAGGCTGTTTTTTTGTTTTGTTTTATTTTTTTTTTTTCACTTTAAGCTTTTTAAATTTGCAAGTAAATATAGTGGACTGCTTTGCCAGCAGCAAGTATTCGTGTAACTTGATCGCATCCTGGGATCCTTGAGAAAACCACCCACTGTTTACCCTCTTTCCTGGCGGTGGAATTTGGACAATTTGCCATTATTCTGAGGGCCTCAGCAGTCGCCAGAAGGTTTAACTGCCCCCCTTCAAACAGGAACTTGACAGTTTGCCTGCAGGGAGCATATCCCATGGCAAGTTGACTGCTTAAGCGCTTTTGATGTAAAGTAAAAACAATCTCTTGGGTCAGAGTGTAATTCAAAGAACAAAGGCCCCTTTTGCTCGATTGTGCAGGCAGCAGGAGTTATTTCTGTCTCTCTCCTGTCATATCCTCACACAAGAAAGCCATTTTGCCCAGGAGTGGGTTGTTCCCCTGAGGCTCTCTGAGTCATTTCTTAAACTGAAGACACTGAACGCCACAGTGCGGGATCTTGAGAGCTGCTTTGTGCTCTGCCCTTCTTCAAGGGGATGTGCTCATGGCATCGGGGGAACCTTCCAATGTGCTGGGGGTGTCCATGTTGATTTATGGACCGTCTTGGACCATTCGTTTGTGTTAAACTTCTCTCAAGGGTGCCTAGTAAATTGATAGGTAAAGTGAAGGCTTCAGCCAGGCACTACAGCCCTCTTCGTGCCCTGGGGTTCATCATACCATGACAGTAGGTAGGGATGAGCTCCTGCGTATTTGCAAGACCTTTTTTTTTTTTTTCTTCTGTGCTGCCAGCCCTTTAGTGAAATCTTTGCAGTTTGGTAATTTCCTCTGCTTCTCCTGCCAGGGTATTGAGAGAGGGGGAGAGGTTAAGTGGCAAGTGCTTCTCCTGACAGCGTCCCTGTGTGCGGAGCGTGGCGGTGCTCTTCATAATGACAGTGCAGAAGCACATTAATGGAGTGACTTCTCTTTGTAGGGGGTTAGTGCCAAATAAATATGCATGTTTCTTCTAAAAGCCTGTTAGGAAAGGGAGTTGCCCAGACCTTATCGTGCCGGTTTGGCAAGCCACGTGGAGCGGCTGGATCTCACCTGACGAGCCTTTAAAAATAAGTCAGGGTTTGATAGTTGCAAAAGTAAAATGAAAAGCCATTTGAGGAAAGTAAAAATCCTGCCTCCTGCGATGATCCTCGAAAACCTGTTAAAGGGCTTTGCTCTCCCTTGGCCGTGACAAGCCATGTGTGCAGCCCCTCTTGGTCTTCAGCACCCATGTCAGCAAAGGCACCCATCTTTCCTCTCAGACAAGGTTGCCTCTCTTATCGCTGTTCTTTGTTTTGCTTCTTTCTTTCTCTTCTACTTTTCACTGCCTGATTTTTTTTCTTATATTTGTTTTTTGACCCGCTTTGCACACCCAAAACATCAGCCTGGGGCTGGCTGCTACACCCGTGCCAGCCTCATTTGTCCCCAGTTCTGGGCTGGAGAGGGTAGTGAAGCTTTATTTCTTTTTCAACTTTTTCGTCTTGTGTGTTTTTTGTTGTTGTTGTTTTATTTTTTGGGGGGGTTGGGTTTTTTTTTGTTGTTTTTAAATTCTCTGCTGTGTGCCTCTTTATCACTTCTTTGCCAAGTTGGGGAGCTTTACTCCGCTTATTCTTCAAAATAGAAAGGAAACTGGGATCTTTGCCTCCAGTTCCTTTCAAACCAATGGTCTTCACCACG
The DNA here is from genome assembly GCA_013398735.1 of Nothocercus julius. Classification (NCBI taxonomy): domain Eukaryota; kingdom Metazoa; phylum Chordata; class Aves; order Tinamiformes; family Tinamidae; genus Nothocercus; species Nothocercus julius. Next base: position 1,383,071 of record VZSV01000101.1, read on the forward strand.
GGAAAAACTGGCCAGTTCTGCTCCTACATGGCATCTGCCTCCAAGATGTGCAAACTGGGCACTCTGTGTCTCCCTGGATTTATTTTCTCACCTCTCTCCCCTCTTACCCTCAGCCTCGGCTCCCCCATCCCCACGCAGCACCATCCATGACCAGTTCCATGCAATCCATGCGCAGACCTCCTCTCTTCCTTTCCCCTCTTCGTTACGACCTGGTTCTTTTCCTTTTCTCCCTGTCCCTGACGCTTCCTTCCCTTTCTGCCCTCCAGCGTGCGACTGCGACCTGCGGGGCGTCCAGACGCCCCAGTGCGACCGCGCCACGGGCCGCTGCATCTGCAACGAAGGGGTGGAAGGGCCGCGCTGTGACAAGTGCAGCCGGGGCTACTCGGGCCTCTTCCCCGCCTGCGTGCCCTGCCACGAGTGCTTCGCCCTCTGGGACCTGCTCGTGGGCGCCCTGGCCAACAGGACCCAGCAGCTCCTGGACAGAGCCAATGCGCTGAAGGTCACGGGCGTCACCGGCCCCTACCAGCAGACGCTCAACGCGCTGGAGGGGAAGCTGGGCGAAATTAAAAGCATCGTGGTTCAAAACCCGGCCGCGGAGCCCCTGAAGAACATCGGCAACCTCTTTGAGGAAGCAGAGTGAGTACGGGGCCGTGGCGTGGCTCGGTCTAGCTCGGCGAGCACGGAGGGGGATGCTCTACAACAGTGGCAGTTGCCATGTTTCTCTAGCATTTTTCACTGTGTTTTATTTTAAAACTGAGCCTACGTGGGAAGGTAGCTTGTTCTTTTGGACATCTCGGAGGTTCAACATCCACACTGAGCGGGTGTTTTCTGCTTGTGTGCAGCTGTTAGAGTTTGCTCGTGCAGCGTTAAACGGGCTGCACGAAGCAGAGAGGGGAGGATTAGAGCACATTAGAGCGCAGATGTCTCAGTTACAGATGCTCCCTGCTGCAGGCAGAGACCTGGGGGCTGCTCGTGCATTTGGACTCTGTGGGTATGGAGAGTGGTCAGAGCAGCTGCAGAGCAGCTTTCCCTAACATATATATACATATATATGTATTTATTTATTTATATATATACACACGCTGCACTTAAGTAGTTGCTCCTGCTCCTCTTGAGCTGTAGAGAAAGCATTGGGCTTTGCAGCACTGCGGGAAAGGAAGAGGCTCTTGAGCTAACAAATGAGGGGGATGTAAATCGACCTAGAGATTAAGAATTGCCCAATGCTTTCAGGATGAGGAAACGCTTTTGGTGAGTCACCCTGGCAGTAACTTCTTATGCCTAGCTTGATTCTGCAGCCGTGCTGACTTGAGGGATACATTTCCCTTTCCTTTTAGGGTTATCCCACAAACTAAAACCTCTGTGGCTTAGTAAGGCCATGCTGAATGCGGAGAGCAGGCAGTTTTTCTGCACAGCCCTAGAGAAGAGGCTGCTGGGGAGGGTTGTTCACAGGCCCTCGCAGGAGTTAAATTGTGTTACAAGCAAGGCATTTTTTCCCCCCTTTCCTGAAGTTCAAATCTGTCCCACGAGCTCGTAGTAATCAAAACTGCATTTGTAGCTGTGTGGGATGCGAAGCAAATTATGTATGGATCATAGTAGTCAACTTTGACCTGTGCAGTTGCTATGGTACAAGAGCATTACAGCAGTGCTCTGGAATCTCCCTCCAGTTAATCTCACACAAAGCAGCTGTTTTCTGAGCAATTTGGTGCTTTGAGTTTATAAATGTGCTGTAGATTAAGAGGCAGTTGTGTGCGATAAAGGAAACAAACGCAGGGTTCGAGGCAGGCATGTTGTTACAAATCACTGAGAGCTCCGGCGCGGGAGGACGGGTCGTGCCGTGGGAGAACCGCGGCTCTCCGCTGCAGCCCCCGGAGCCCTGGCGCCCCTGTTTTACAGAAAGCTGACAGCAGATGTTACGGTTAAGATAGCTGACCTGGAAGAAAGCCTTTCCGCATTAGCCCTGAAAAGCAATAGCACTGACACGGACCTGAGCGCGCTCGAGACCGATGCCAAGAGCCTGGACCGTGTCGTGAAGGAGCTCGCCGAGCAGCTGGAGTTCATCAAGATCTCTGATGTGCGGGGTAGGTGGCGAGGGAGGGGCACCCAAAGCAGATTTCACCTGCGTGTGGTTTTAAATACCAGGTTAATCTGGTAATAAAACTCATGTCCCTGGGTGGGCAGCTCCTTTCTGTGCATTAGCAGAGTTGCTGATGCAGCAGGAAGTTTGTGCTGTCCCCTCTCCCCTTCCCCATCCCTCTGCACACTGCAAAGCCGCCTTCAGCTCTTGGCGCACAGTGTGACCTGGAAGTGTCTCCATTAATACACAACCAGGCACGGCAGCGGAAAGCACAGAAGAGCCCATGTGGTACCTGTCCCCATGTTGTTAAATGACTGTTTCTGTTGGAAAGACCACCCGAGTCTTCCCAAATTGGAGAAAACTGTAAGGGCCCCCTTCTGTAAGGGCCCCTTGCCTGCCCATTGGCTCATCCAGCTGACAAACGTCAGGCACAGGGTGGAAATGTGCTGGAGCTGGAGGGATGTTACCAAAGTCTTGGGAAGTTTGGAAAGCTGACTTGGTTCCAACTGGAGACAAAGGCTGAAGAGAAAGATTCCCAGCTTTGCAGGAAGTCGGAGTCGGTTTGCAGGGCGCGCGGGCTTTCCCGGAGCGCGGTGGCCGGGATGCAGACCCGCTGGAGCCCGCGCCTTGCAGCAGCCTGTGCCGCGGGGCAGCCCGGGCCCCTCTGGGGCCTGCGCGGAGTTAACTGCGGCGCTCGTAAATCAGCGCCTTTCAGCAGGCAGCCCTTCCAGGCAGTGACTCCATGGGCAAGACATCCCAGGGCAAGCAGAGAGCGAAGAGAAGTGGGGCTGCAGGAAATCAGCTGTTGCCCTGTAAACCTAAAGGATTGAATCTCTTTTTTTTTTTTTTTTTCTTTTTCTTTTTTTTTTTTCCTTTTTTTTCTGCCTTTCCATCAGGGTAAGCAGATATTTAATCACTAAGTCAGAGAAATTAAAGCTTTTAATTCCAGCAAATTTCACACACTCAACCTAGCAAAAAATGAGTTTATTTTTTCTTGTGAAGGGCTGAATTCTGTCATCCCTACTACTGTAGCACTGAGTGCCAATGCAAAGGGCAGCGTTTCATTTAACCTGACATCCAGATAGGTAAAAGAACAGGCTGTGTCATCCAGTGACCTCCACCACATAAATTACTTGGCATTACTGACCAAATCGCTGGGCCGCCCGGTCGCTTTCTGCAGGAGCCCTGGACAGTATCACGAAGTACTTCCAGCTGTCCCTGGAGGCGGAGGAGAGGGTCAACGGCTCCACCGTGCAGCCCGGCAGCACGGTGGAGGCGTCGGCGCAGACGCGCCGGCACGTGGAAGACCTCATCCGGGAGAAGGAGGGCCAGTTCAAGGCCGGGCAGGAGGAGCAGTCGCGCCTGCTCGACGAGCTGGCGGGCAAGCTGCAGAGCCTCGACCTCGCCGAAGTCGCTGAGAAGGTAGGAGGGCGAGACGGGCCGGATCAGACCTCCGGTAACACCGGGGTGCAGGACGGAGAGGACAGGCGGGGGACAAACCCTTTGGGAGCTGCAGCATGGGCTGCCCCGTTTGTTTGTGGGGAACGGGTGTTTTTTGGCTTTCAGGGTGTTTTGGGAGCCTGAACAGGGTTGCTCAACCTATGGGCGCTGAGGGACCTACAGGCTTTCAAGCATCAGCCCTTCGCCTTGGTCTCCTGCCTGCTTCTCTGCAGATCCCACGGCACAGCCATCGTTTCCTCGTGCCCCTCTGACCCCGCTCCCTTGGGCGCATCCCCGGCGTGGTTCGCCAGGGCTCAGGGTGGCCCCCAGGCTCCCTGTGGGACGGCCCGCAGCTGTGGGCCGGCAGCGGGGGGACCCTCTGGGAGCAGCGACAGGTCCCTCGGCCCCACGCGTGGTGCTGAACCTCGAGCTGGGGAAGAGGCAGCTCTTCGGCTGGTTTCCCTCTCCCTGCATTCCTGCCGGGCACGTTCCTGCGCACTGAACATCTCGCGGAGATGTTTATCAGCACTGTAAGAAACGAGTTGCTTGGAGGCGTGATCACGGGGCACCAGGAAAGGCCTTTTTCCTTCTAGCTCCTGCCGAGGCGCGTGCCAAGCAGGTAAGAGGGAACCTTTGGCACTGCACCTGCAGCAGCTGCCTTGGCGCAGGCCAGAACGGGGACCAGCCCCGAGCCCCATCCCGCTGCAGCTGCTCCCGGCCGTGCTGTCGTCCAAACACTGACCCGGGCCTGAGGAAAGAGCGCAAAAACCCACAATCCAAACAGATTTGCTGTGAGAGCTCATCCTGGGACAGCAATTCACAAACTAAAAAAAAAAAAAAAAAAAGTGTTTTGGAAAGATCAACTCGGAACAAACATCAGGAGAAAGGAAAGGGGACAGGCTAAAAGGGTTTGTTTGGTTTTTTTTGATATCCCGCAGACATGCGGAGCGCCGGGGGGGCTCCCGTGCGCCGACTCCAAGTGCGGCGGGCTGAGCTGCCGGACGCCCGAGGGACGCCCGAGGTGCGGGGGCCCCGGCTGCGCGGGGCTGGTCACGGCGGCGCACAGCGCCTGGCACAAGGCCATGGATTTCGACAGAGACATCCTCAGCGCCTTAGCCGAAGTGGAGCAGCTCTCCAAAATGGTAACGTGCCGAAGCAATTGTTAGATATTAAAAAAAATGTATATTTTAGCTGCAACACAAGTTTAGACGCTAATGGAGAAAGTCTGTGCCTGGCTTACCTCAAAATGCTTCTTCGCTGTTGTGTAACTTTGCTATATTTTTAGTATTTCTAAAGCTCCCTGCAAAATGAGCTTGCTAAAGTGAACTTTCGTGCATATCGCTAAACATCAGCCTGAGTTGTTTAAACTAACGTTGCTGTTGGGCATTGCAGCCAGCTTTTAAAAGTGTTCAGTGAGTTTTATGAGGAAAAGCATTTCCCGCTACCACTACCTCTGACTCCAACTGAATTATTGCTGTAAAACAGGCCTTAAAGCAAAAAGGAAATCAAGTCCTCTCTTTCCACACTCCAGGTTTCTGAGGCGAAGCAGAGAGCAGATGAAGCAAAACAAAACGCCCAGGAAGTTCTGCTCAAAACCAACGCTACAAAAGAGCAAGTGGACAGAAGCAATGAAGATCTGAGAAACCTCATTAAACAGATCAGAGACTTCCTCATGCGTAAAAACCTTACACTTAAATTACCAGTTTTAGTTCTGCATTTGTGAAATCCCTGTCCGTGTTCTTGACTTACCCTCCAGGTGCAACACAATAATTCCCCTTTCCAGCCAGCCTTAGTGCATATGAGGAAATCTTGAAACCAGAGAAAACCCAGACGCTGGGGAAGCGAGGCCAGCTTGCAACGTCTCACTCTGCTAGTGTCAGCAGAGGCGGTTGTGTGTTGGCAGCTTGCCAAGTCAGGTCCCAGGTTCTGGCTAGAAAGACCAAGTTCTGTTAAAGGGAAGGAACGTGGAAGCCCCGAGCTTCTCTCTCAGCGCGTAGGCAGGGGTCGAACGAGGGCCTTGCTTACGGGCAAGCTGCCCAGGGCACCCCCTTCCTCGCCCGCCTGCGTGAGGCCGAGGCTGCTCCTTGCCCGGACACGTTTGTGAGCAGCCCCTGGCTGCCTTTCCCAACGGCTCGCAGCCCAGCGCGGGGTGGCTGCTCGCCGAGGGCCCGGGGCCTCTGCTTCTGCCAGGCCTCGCCTTAGCGGGAGGTTTCACCCCAAGAAAGCGGTTTTAATACCTCTATTTCCTGCAAGTCCTGGGGGGGGGGAAAAAAAATCATTAGTTTAAGGAGCAATGAGGCAGCACTTGGGGTGCTGAGCCTCGACAGCGGCCTTCGGGAAGCTCTCACTCACGTGTGGCTTTGTGCTGTTCCGCTAGAAGACAGCGCTGACCTGGACAGCATCGAGGCGGTGGCCAGCGAGGTGCTCGCCATGGAGATGCCCAGCACCCCCCAGCAGCTGCAGGCCCTGACAGACGAGATCCGGGAGCGCGTGGAAAGTCTGTCCGACGTCGAGGTCATCCTGCAGCAGAGCGCCGGGGACATTGCCCGCGCGGAAATGCTCTTGGAAGAGGCTAAAAAAGCGAGGTATGCGACCCGGGGCTGTATTAGCAGTGTTCTCCATCACCAGCAGCTTGAAGGAAAGAAGCAGCTTCTTTCTGTCAGAAAAATGATGAGTTTAACTTATGCCCAGAGGGCAAAAATGGCCCTCCGCTGTACTTTTCTTTTTTCAGTGCCAATGTGAATGCATTTTTAGTGCTTGTGTATTTTTTGCTCCACAGCAAAGGTGCAACAGATGTTAAAATCACTGCAGACATGGTGAAAGCAGCACTGGAAGAAGCTGAAAAAGCTCAAAATGCAGCTGAAAAAGCCATCAAACAAGCTGATGAAGATATTAAAGGCACTCAAGACCTGCTGACCTCAGTGAGTTCTTACAGAGTATTTATTAAGATAGAAAAACAGCAAGACTGATACTTAGAAACCAGTGTCAGCTTCTCTGGGGAAAGCCCTTCAGTGCTACACATCAAAGGCTGCGTTCAGATAACTCTTAAACCCTCTTGCCTCCACATAAGCCTTGTAAGTTAGTAGGCCAGATGCTTAGGGGCTCATTTGCTCTTAGAAAAAAAAGGCTTTTCTTACCCTCTATTCAGCACCAGTGAAGTGAAATGAGCAGGATCAGAGCCCTGTAACCAGGGGGTACCAAGATCACCCAGGAAGTCATACAGAGCACGCTCAGCATGATAATATATTGGTTATACTGGGGCAGGATGAGCTTGTTTAAAAAAAAAAAAAATGTTGTAATATTTTACAACATATGTACTATATTTAGAGATATCAGCTCAACCCATGAGGGTCATAGCCCAGCTGCCACCATAGTGCTGTACCCACAAAGTCCGGCCAGCCTGGAGGATACCCAACCTCACACGGTCATTATTGAATGATAGACCCAAATGTCTCAAGTTTCGCTGCTGATTAGGTAACTCTACCCCTGTGTGATAGAATCAAGTTGGTTTTAACTAAATTTCCTAATGTTTTTTGTAGCCCTATGTTATCTTTAAGGTGGGCTCTTCCACCCTCACTGCAATTAGCCATTTTTAACAGGAATAAAACACAGCTTTTGATCGCAGATCTATGACCATGAATGGATTAGGGGTGATCAGGGCTTACCCAGAAAGCATAGTGTGGGATCGGGTGTCTTTTTGAAAATGTAACTGTTGTTCCTCTTCCTGGTTAGATTGAATCTGAAAATTCAGTGTCTGAGGAAACACTGAACAATGCCACCTTACGCCTCTTTAAGCTGGAAAAGAGTGTTGAAGATCTTAAGCAAAAGGCTGCTACAAATTCAGAGAATGTGGCCGATATAGAAGAAAAAATCGGTGTTGCAAAACAAAACGCTGAAGAAGTTAAACAGGTGAGAAATGTGGGGAGTATCCTAAAGGAAGATGAGCAATGTTCAGAGCCTGGGTTGGGCCAGGGGAACCTCGCGGAGTAGATTTGATGCAGTTCAGGTCCAGGATTAGGAAGCTGTCAAGTTCCAAGGCAGTGGCAGGAGATAAATGTTGCTGTCGCGCCAGTCTGTCTTTGCTTTTGAGCATCAGCTTTACTCTCTGCTGCAGGAGAATAAGCTTTGCTTCCCTCTTTGCTCCTTATCTTCCCACTCCAAGTGAAATAAGTGACAAAAATCCTTGGCTCCATCTAAACTGGAGTCATTTTTAAATATCAAAGAGGATGAGTCAGTCCTTCGAAGATGCTGGACGGCGTCTCTCCAGCTGTCTGCTATTCACCTTCACCTTTGTAATACTGAAAGGTTTGCACGGTTCTTAACTACACAGCTGACTAGCCTGTCAAAGGACGTCCTGTTGCCCCAGTCTGGGGGCAGTAGTTAAGCCCTCCGTCCCCAGAGAGCAGGTTTCTGGCAGCAGAAACATTCTCCATGCAGGCAGTTATCTGCAGGCCGTGCTTCAGGCGGCTGCCGGGCAAACACGGGAGCCGCGCAGCGGTGCTGCAGCCGGGGAAGGTGCTTAGTGCCTGACTTCAGTTGGGTCCCAGTTTTCTTAACTTTAAAAGGCTCCCTCTTGTCTCTGCATGGCCAACGCCAGGTCCTGAGCGGCGAGCTGAGCAGCAAGTACCAGGCGGTGGAGGAGCTCGTGGCCAGGAGGACGGAGGACGCGGCCGAGGCCAGGAGGAGAGCGGAGCTGCTGCAGGACGAGGCGAGGGCGCTGCTGGCTCAGGCGGGCAGCAAGCTCCAGCTGCTCCAAGGTAGGGCCGCTCCGCGCAGCGCCGCAGCCCCGGCCTGCGCGCAGCTTCTTGCTCTTCAGGGCAGCAGTAGGAGCAGAAAATAACCCCAAACTTCCTTGTCACTGAGGGTTGATCGGCTTGTTTATTCCTATGGGCACAACAGAGGCTTTTGAATCCGAGACTTCCGAAGAAAGCGAAAAACCTACCCCGAGGCACAAAGGGAGGAAGCTGCCTTTTCTTTCCGTTTTGCCAGGCCAGGAACCCATTCTTCTTCCCCTAAACCACCCGTGAAGTTACAGTGACTCATGGGTTAGTCTTGACCACAAGTCAAAACCTTGCAGTGTTCTGTAAAAACCCACCATGATGGTTTTAACTTTTTTGTTGTTATTTTTTTTAAAGCCAATTTGGACAATTACTGTTAAAGAAATCTTTTGGATTTCCACCTATTCAAAATGCCATCCTTGCTGCTTTATGTTCCAGCAGTAAGGAAAAAAAATAGTGCCAAAACCACAGACTTAGCTTTTTTTTTTTTTTTTTCCCCCCCTCAGTGACATTCTTTTCCATAATGAAATAGATTTGAGTGGTAGTTTACCCATAACAATAATTATTTTTCATTTTAATGCATTAAAAACTTCCCTGATTAACCTTTTTTTTTCCATTGTTTTGCTGACAGACTTGGAAAATACATATGAAAACAACCAAAAAGTTCTGGAAGACAAAGCCAAGCAGTTGGTGGTGCTGGAAGAGACTGTTCGCTCCCTCTTACAGACGATCAGCCAGAAAGTTGCTGTTTACAGCACTTGCTTATAAATGGGAGCAGAAAATGCTTGATGAAATGTGTTCAGGGTGCATTTTACAAGTATTACACTAGCTCTTTTTTGACATTACACTAAGACCTGATAAAGTGACCAGGTTTGATATTGACTTTAAGTCACAGAACCAAAGATAAGTAATTTTTGGATGTTGAAAATAAACATTACTTTTTTTTAATCACGCTATATACCTAGTATGACTCATTAACTGCCTTGTTATTAGCCAAAATGGCAAATCAGTTCATCCTTTAGCTTCTGCAAATTGCTTTTAAACTAGTTAGAGAATATCCTAATAAAATCTTGGCTCCAACTATCTACTTCTACCTAAGGGCTCCAATTACTGTGAATACAGGATTGTCTCCCACAACACAGTGAATACAGACAGACAGGCCTTGTGTTGCTGGCTGGGATTTCCACTGGCTTAGTGGTCTAAAAGGACTATTTACAGTCTGTGGGATGTCACTTTAGGCCTAATAGAAGTTTTATTGGACCAAAGCCCCCCGAGTTGAGTTGTGAAGTGGAAACAGAGGGCAGCATTAAAGAGGTGTGTGGTTTGTACTTCAAGCAGCAGATTTATGTGATTAACCAAGCCAGGAGCTCAGGCCTCTCGCGGAAAGTGCAGTTTTAGGGAGCCTTTACTGTGAACCAGCCGTGCTGCATGGAGGCTTTTCTGGACAGTCTCTTAGGCGTGTTGTAAGTGCAGGCTAAGTGCAGGAGTGTCAGCCAGTCAGTCAGTGTAGGTTTCTGATTCCTTGTAGAAGGGTGCCCCTTCTGCCAGCGGGGCAGTCCTGCACCAAGCAGCAGCAGTTACAGATGCCCAAAGCAGCATCCTTCGCAGTGTACCAGTATGTCTCAGCATCTCACGTTACCTGGCGCATCTAGACTCAACACAGTTAAAAAGGTAGTTTTGCTGTTTTTTTTTTTACTGATGAACCGAAATGTTTGGCAAACAGCAGCGTTGAAACACGGCTCTGTCGTTCAATATGACCAAAGGATCCATGCTTGAAAAAGAAGTTCTGAAGAAAGAGGTGGAGGATACAGGCACCTTGTCTGCACACCAAGCCAGGGAACTGCTGTCAGCTTCTTTAATGCACCTTTCCCATCCCTCATCCACCAGCACAAGGGGTAAAGGACACGAACGGTACCAGCACCTGTTAAGCTCTGGCTGTACATATCAAGGTAGGAGCCAAACAAAGGCCCCACGAAACAAAAATGAAATTAAACCACATAAATTTCACACGCTCTCTAGACAAGGGAGAGGTATTCTGAAGATGCCATTTTCTGCTTTTATCCCACAACCCAGAAGCCAACAGGAAAGCCAGGGCCGGTCAACAGCAACAAAACAAAGAAAACCAAGAGTCTCCAGCCGTGTTAAATATTTATTAGTGGAAGGCTACAGACCTTTCACATGTTTAGCTCTCTTGCTACAGAAGAGATGCAAAGAGAGCATAAAATAAAAAACAGCAAAGAAAGGAAAAGTCTAAACTGTGGAGAGCTGACACTGCAGCCCTGACATGCGGAAAGTGGAGTAACCCTCATGCCCCTGGACTTGACAGCGCTACTTCAACACCCAGTTTTAGCTTTTTGAGGTAAAGACAGGTGGACATTGGGAAAAGCTTCAAAATCAAAAGGATAAGTAGCAATAAGATTAATTTTTCTTCAGTTTTTATTTCTCCATCAGCACTTGATTTTTTTCCCTGGTGAGTTTTCAATATGAAAACATGATGTGTGGAGAATCACACACAAATGGAGTAATTTTCACTTTTAAAAAAGTTAATATAGTTTTAATTCACCTAAATGAGCCCCTCCAATAATCCTAACACTACCAGGTCAAAACGACTCTGTAAATACTAAGTTAATCCTTTCACAAGGAAACACCACAATATATTTGTGCGGAAGTGACAGTGGCATTTTAAGTGCCAGCATTCAACTGGTTTAGTCTATCACTACCTCAAATAAGGACACACCAGATATGCTGGGCTCTTAGAGTCTTGACCAGCACACCCAAAATGTTTGGTTTCATAAAAAGAAAAAGAGTTATCAGGCATTTTTTCTGCAACATTCCTCAAGTAAATAAACATGTAATTTTAAGCATTTAATTTACAGAGACTGGATAATTCAACTTTTTCCAAACCCTATTTGGTTAAATAGTTGCTGCTTAAAATGAAGAGATTCACTTAATTCAGTCCTAAAATCTCCGACTCAGCCTTCCACAAAAGCCCACAGTCCATGTGCAGACATATACTGTACACGTTCAAGAGCTGCTCTTCCCTTTTAGAAGTTGATGGCTTTGCCAAAAGATGCCGCTAGGTTGGCTTCCCTGAAGGCTTCTGACACTGTCTGTAGAGAGCAAACACAAACCGTAGGAATCATTAATATTTATTCTGCACATAATTACAGCAAGTCTAGGCAACCTCGGTGCTCAACAGTTTGTTCTTTTACTTACGGGATGCGCGTGGCAAACTCTGGCTACATCCTCACACGATGCTCCATACTCCATGGCAAGAGCTGCTTCGTTAACCATCTCGCCAGCACCCTGAAAGTCAACGTTATCTGTAACCTGCTTAAATCTTTAAGCAGTTATCCAGGTTTTTCTGAATCACTAGCCAGTAACTATCTGGCTTCTCAATAAACATCTTTTGCTGAAAAAGAGACTTAAAACTATTCGATCTGCTTGGTGACTGTGCTCAAGCTTAACGTAAGCATAAAAGATCCTAAGTCAGAACATCTGGTCTTTCATTAATGAAGGTTGTGGGGAAAAAGGCCCAATTTTTAAACAAGATACCAGTCAGGTAGTGCCCACATTCTCATCAGAGATACTGTGGATTATCATTTCTGAAGAAAATTGCAAAAACAAAAACAGCAACGGCAAAAGCAAAATAATAATTTTTGAAGAGCATTAGTGTGCTGATCTTGTGCTGACAGTGCAACTGCAGGAACAAAGTTTCCTTTCCAGCAAAGCAGAAGCCTCAGTCTGGTCTTTTGTAAGAAAACACTCTATACAAAGATGAATGGAAGTGTTCCTGCATATATCTTTAGGCAGAGGGAAATGATCTTCCCAAACAGAATTTTCTGGCTTCAAATCTATACAAGATTTTTCAATGTTCCATAGGCCACCAATACAAGATCTGGTGACTGCAGCATAAGGCACCAACAACTCTGCTGAAGTCTAAAGTTCAGAAAAATCTAAAAAGCCCCAGTCTGTTCAGTCACTTTAACTTCCAGAATTGGGTCAAAACCTTCTGCTGTTCTTTGAGTATTTGGCAGAATCCATAAAGAAGAACAAGTCAGGATCCTGAAGCACTTCAGCGCTTCTGAGCAAAAAACACAGCTGAGTCTAACTGCAAACTAAAATAAAAAATGAGAGGAGAGGATGGCTGCAGAACAGCACAGAAAAGCAGCTTCAGGAAATTCAAGTCTTCCCTCTTTCTGTAAACCTCTTTCTTCCTAACGTGGGAACTGTCTTGCAACTGTGTAATACTAAGTAAAAGCCCTGTCAAGAGAGCAGCACTGATCTCGATACTTACTGCGCCCAAGATGTGAGCACCCAACATCCTGTCTGTTGATTTCTGACTGAGTATCTTCACCAAGCCGTCCGTGTCAGCATTCGTCTTTGCTCTGCTGTTGGCAGCAAAGGGAAACTTCCCAACTTTGTATTCGATCCCCTGCAAAACAGCTCTGTGTTACTGACATACAGTTAATTAATGATCTGAAGGACCAACAAGAATAATGTAAATAGGTGGACAGTTGCATAAGTGTAAAAATAGAAAATGTCAGCCTAATGCTTAAAAATACTTAAAATGAATAATTGGAAAAAATGGACAATTTGTTTAAATAGAAGGCATTAAAGGAGGACTGTCATTCTTGCAAGACTGGCCTGGAAGAGAGACTTGCCTATGAAGAACTATTCAGTCATACACCCTACACAACAAATGCAGACTGAGAAATTCTCTCAAGAAACATAAGACAGACAAAGAACCACTACTGGACTACTGAGACTACGTTCTTGACGACAAAGCAGTTTCACTTGAGAAGGACAAAAAGGCAGTACCTCCTCTTTCAGCTGCTCCTCTGACTTGCCGACCCAGGCCACCTCGGGGTGGGTGTATATGACGGAGGGGACGCAGTTGTAGTCGATGTGAACGGCGCCCCCAGCCATGCCCTCGACGCACAGGATGCCTTCGTCCTCGGCCTTGTGCGCCAGCATGGGCCCGGCAACTACGTCCCCGATAGCATAGATGCTGTCGGAGCAAGGACACAGAATAAAACACTGTTTAAACATGATCCAGCAGCACCAGTTGGCCTTCCGCATAAGGCCCGGCCTAAACGTGTCACTTAAACCAAAAACTCATCACATGAAAGTAATAAATTGCAGAGGAAATACAGAAGAATACATTTCAGGAATTTCGGAAGAGTATAAAGGGGCTGTTTCACCAGGCGACCACATTCCAGAAAGTACCACTAACAGAAGACATGCACGATAACTTTTAAATTGCAGAAGTCTCAAAGTTGACTAAATATCTTCATTTGCTGAAACGGATAGATGCTCTGAGCTTTTCTTTCCTACACAAAACTATTCAGTAATTAAAAATCAAAAAAATATTTTTGTAGATTTTTAAAAGTTCTACTTAAAAAAAAAAAACAGAAAATATTTAATATCACTTACTTTGGAATTTTGGTTTGGAATCTGTTATTGACCGGAATTTTGCCCTTCTTATCAAGTTCAATTCCAATATCTTCAAGACCTAGATTTTTTGTGAATGGACGTCTACCAATGCAGACTAGGAGCACATCACAAGTCAAAACTTCTGCCTTGCCACCAGCAGCAGCTTCAACGCTACAAAGAAGTAACAAAAACATCAACCTGCAAGTTAGGCTTCTCTGACAAGCAATCTATGTGATCCCAATGGTGATGTCTGAATCTGGCACCCACAACACTTACACTCAGGCCGCTCCCTCCCCCAATATCCTCCTTATTCCCTGCAGGAGTTGAGGTGCGGAAGAGGGAGCAAAGGACAATACCTGCTCCTACGTTTGTTAGTGACTCTGTTTTTGCAAACAGAAATTCGGGTTCACGTGGTCTGGGAGTACAGCAGTGAACAGCAGCAAGCTAAGTGAGGGGGACTAAGAAACTTGCTTCAAAAAGCTTGCTAAATGAGGATAACTTCACAACTTGCTTCCTGAACCCAGGTGAAATACTAAATGCAGACACGGGTTACATGAGGCCCAAACCTATGGCCTTCACAGCAGTGAAGAACAGAATATCCTGATGGATGCAGATAGAGAAGCTAACATTGTCCATGTTAAGGTCCCAGTGAAAAAAACAAACATTTAAATTCACTGTTAACATCACTAGCATTAAACATCTTGTCAAATTCCAGGTACACTTTAGGTTTCCAACCTGCACAGAGAATACGTCAACAAGCAGTTGCAGTGTATAGGTATATAAGAACAGAAATAGTATATAGGTGGGGACTTGCCAATTAAATATACTTTGTATGTTTCTGTATTAGCTGTTGACATGCAAGTCTCCAGAAGTTTGAGTTTCTATGTTAAAAGTCACTCCAGGGAAGATGCAATTACTTTTGCTCTGAACTAGTCAAATCCCCATGACGCTTACTGGGGAACGGGGAAATACCTGGAGACACATACTACTATTAAATGGGTTTCGAGGAATGGGTGAAGGATATTTAGCATTCCTTTAGTTTGAAACAGAGCACTTACGCTACATCAATTTTTCCATCTGGCTTCTTGGTAGCACCAGTAACTTTGGTGTTTAGTTTAAACTTAAATCCCTGCTTTTGAAGAATACGTTGGAAGTTTTTAGAGATCTCCATGTCGATTCCCATTCCGCCAACGTGGCCCAGGAACTCCACAGCTGTCACATCCGCACCAAGGCGCTGCCAAACTGAACCCTGCAGCCACAGCATCAACAAAAAGGATGAGTTTTTGAAAGGAAAACTTAAGGCTTCTCTACTATAACATCTACCACTTAGATGGTAAACTCTGCAGAAGGGGGGCAATCTACAAGCTGTTCTGTTTTACAAATACTACACTGTAGACATAAAACGTGCCTTCTCATCAGCCTTTTGCAGCTAATAAAATAGTTAAAAATAGGTATTTTTAGGTTATGAAAAAGAAAAACCCAAAGGAAGTTTGGGGAAGTTAGTGGCAGTCTAATATTACTGCAAGCTAAATGAAACAACGCTATGTTAGGGAAATTATTTATGCAGTAAAGAAACACGTAACTATTGCTACTTCTGTACACCCCTATTAAGAGGCCCACTAACATCAGCTTCAGAAACAAAAACCCTACACATCCCACTTACCTCAAGTTACCCACATCCACCCAACATAGTATTTCTCTGCTTCCTTTTTCCCCTCCTTTTTGGCTGAGCAACCACTAAGCACATTTTCAAGCAGTTGCAAGAGCAACAAGTATACACTGTTCTTCAACCAGGTAAGTACAAGGCAAAAGGAGCCAGACCAAAAAGTCTCCACTCATTTGGTTATTAGATATAATTAGTGTATAAACTATAGCTTAATATGGCCTAAAACAAACTTTCCTTAAAAAAAAATGCTCGTATGTACATCACAACAGATAAGAAAATTCACTGAAAGTCAACACCCCAAAACCAGTATGGGATGGCCTCATTCCATATGCTCCTCTTGTATTTCTCTACTTGGCTAACCAGCTGCAGGAATGCTTATCCTCCACCACTTAGCCCACATTTGAAGGTGGAAAACGTAGTCAACAGACTATATCTAAGCATTTTCATTACAAAATCCCCCAAAAGCCAGCTTTCCGTTAACTGCTAAAAATAAAATATTTTAAGACTCATTTCTTTATAAATAATCAAATGTTTAAGAATTCTCTCACCAGTTCCACGCCAATGACTCCTGCACCAATGACAACCATCTTTTCGGGAACTTTTTTTAGTGATAGTGCACCAGTAGATGACACAATATTATCTTCATCAATCTAGTGACAAAGAAATCCACAGAGGGACATTTACAATCTCTTCTACACACCGCATATAAAACTCACGGATCAAAGACAGTCCAGTGCACAATATTATTGCATGTTAAAAACAACCTCAAAAACAGTATCACCAAGATTCCCAATACGTACAGTAATTCCAGGAAAGGGAGCCACTTCGGAGCCTGTAGCTATAAGAATGTTCTTTGTATTGATAACTTGTGTGCTGCCATCTTCTCTGGTTGCAGTGACTTGGTTTTTGCCAGTTATTTTTCCAAACCCGGAAACATGTACAACCTTATTAATCAAAACACAGTACATTTAGACTCATTTTTAAGGTATTCTATTTAATCTGAATCTCACTAATACCACTTCTCTGGAGTAGCTCATTTTCTGCTAACACTAACTTTTGCATCACTGTTGCACTTTTGCGTCCTGTACAAATTACAAAATAATATTTTCTTTTTTACAGAGATTTAAGAACAACTGAACCATTCATCTAAAATACCCTAGAAGCAAAGCATTCAGACTCTGCCCTTGCTGAATCAGTCACTCAAACTTATGTAGGAAGAAAGTGTGTAAAGCATGAAATTTGGATTAAAAAAGTCAGATACACCTCCACATGCAGTCCAAACTAACCTTGTTTTGTTTAAATAAATGAGCAATTCCACCTGTTAGGGCCTTCACTGCACCACTCTTCTGTTCCATCATCTTCTCTAGATTCAAATGTATTCCTGTAACTAAGGTTAAAAAAAAAAGAAAAAATAAACAAACAAACATCAGGCATTTCAGTGTTTTTACCTACAAGAGACAGCATCACAACACACAATGCAAAAATAAATTGCAGCTCTGACACAACAAATGCTACTAACGTGTCATTAGTAAATGCTAATGGGCTAATGGTAACGTTCAACAACTGATGTGTTAAAAAGCAGTATAAATTTTTCCAATATCCCTTATCTTTCTGGGATCTGGGACATACACGTCCCTAGGCTTCCAGCTGACAGACAAAGGATATTATTTGTAAGTCTGAGGTTTTCTGACTTTTCTGGAAGGTAAACAGTCATACCTGAACTATAATATCTGTTGACAGAGACCATTGACATTAAACACGTACGGACAGTTTGTTACACACTTACTTTCAATTCCTCTACTAGCAAAATCTTTTCCATGGGCCAAATGATACAGGTGTGAGTTGTTCAACAAGGCCTAAAATACAAAGAAAATAAAATGTGAATTGAGACATGCATTTAGGATTTATTACTAGCAGTTGAAAAGAAAAAGATTATTTGCAACATATTATCCCTATTAAGGAAGTTTGGCAGACATAGTTTTAAAAGTACATTTCAACCACAACTGTACATAGATTTTTTTTCAAGTGTTTTATAAAAGTAATACATTTAAGATACAAAAAGAGAGCACAGTTACATTCTCATCTATCCTTTTTCACTCATTTCACCAGGAAAAACCTCCAAAGAGATTAAAAAAAAAAAAAAATCAGAAATTCAGCAGAGGAAAGAGACTGACTCACAGAAGACTTGCAGGAAAATTTCTAAATTATCCCAAACAAGAGACTGTCAACAAAAACAATAAGATGATGCAGGAAAAACTGGATAGGGAAAGACTATACTGAAATCTCCTGAAATTTTAGTGTAGATATTTCAGTTATTTTTTTATAGCTTAGGTATTGAGCTAGAGTTGCTTCAAACTGCAGAATTAGTTAAGATGGAGCTTGATAGCTCAGAGCTAATGCAGATCATTGGACATTCACAATTCAAAATCATAACCAGAAGAGCCCTTTGACAAGAATGCTTATAAACCATCAGCAGGAAAAGCAAAATTGTGTTTTGTCCTTCATTGTACTTCCAGGAAGTAAAACAGTAGAGGTCTGCACAGACTTAAATATAAGGCATACACAACAATAAATTCAAACAACATTTTGAGCATTGAGATAGCTGCCTTCTATACACACACACACACACGATTAAATCTAATATGGTCAGATTAATTTATTTTTGTGAATAATTTTAGCAAGCCTCACTCAAAATTCATTTGCCCACTTTACATAATTGACATAATTTTGAACAACCACCAAAACATGCAAACACACGACCACCGTGTAAGATTTGAGTAATTACAAAAGAAAAAAAATCCATGTGCGAGGATGCCACTATCTTGATGCCACTTGAGTGGCACTTTGTAAAAGCATGAAGGAATAATTTTATATTATGCCTGCACATGCAGTCTGCACACTCATTTCTTGAGTTTACTGCCATTTCAAAATAAATTCTGGCTAGCATCCAAGTCTCGCCATAGGTTCAAAAGCATTTTCCTACAAAACTTCACAGGATTAACAAAAAAAAAAAAAAAAGTTTCACTTGAAAAGGAAAAGCTACTTAAGTAAATCCCAAAGCTCCAAATTTTCAAGTTATAATGTGCTGCATCTACACTAATTCTCAATTTTTTTTCCTCACTACAGAAAGATAACCTGAGCTTAAACAGAGATATTACTCATGTCTTCAGGCAAATTAATATCTCTTGTTTTAATTTTGTACTGATACTGTATTTTCTCCTGTGCTGGCATTGGAGTCTCTCCTAGCAGACACACTAGGATTCAAGAAAAAAATAGAAGATTTCAAATTTTTCATTGAGATGGCTCAGGGCCATCAGGGAATGTGAAAACGAAATTGACTGGTGGAGCCACGTTCTGCAGTCTTCCCAGGAAAGCCACCTGGAGGACCCCCCAATTCTGACGGCAAACCCAGCACCCTCTGGCCATAGGGCAGAGCGGGCAGGACTACCAGTATCTAGGGATGAAAAACAATGGAAAGAGGTCCCTACTCGAGGGGGCAGGAGAGCCCTCCCCCGGCCCCCCTCACCCGCTCCGGTGGCCACGTCCAACAGGTACGAGGCCCTGGAAATTGA
>VZSV01000101.1:1410922-1453852 GCA_013398735.1 Nothocercus julius
TGGGCGGGGATATTCAGATTAGCTCCTTAAAGAGACAGGGCGCGGGTTCGGTCGGGCTCCCTGGCGCTGCTGGTGCAAGGAGCAGGGGGGGCGGGGTGTAGGGATCTGGGGGTGCAGAGGTGCTAGGGTGTAAGGATGCACGGTGTACAAGGGTGCACGGTGTACAGGGATGCAAGGTGAACAAGGATCTGGGGTGCAGGGATGCATGGTGTACAAGGATGCATGGTGTAGGGGGAGCTGGTGGTGCAAGGGTGCTGAGGTGCAAGGGTGTAGGGGTACAAGGATGTTTGCAGTGCAAAGATGATGGGCATGCAAAGACGCATGGAGGGGGGGGGTACCAAGATGCAGGGCTGCAAGGATCTTGGTGCAGAAATTCGTTGTGTACAAGGATCTGGGTGTGCAAAGGTGCTGGGAATGCAAGGATGCATGGTGTACAAGGAGGCAGGGGTGCAAGGATGCACAGTCTACATGGATCTGGGGGTGCCAGAATCTGGGAATGCAAGGATGCATGGTCCACAAGGAGGCAGGGGTGCAAGGATGCATAGTGTACAAGGATCTGGGGGTGCAAGCATGCTGAGGTGCAAGGATATAGGGATACAAAGATGCAGGGGATGCAAAGCCTCACAGGGTCCAGGGATGCATGGATATGGGAATGCTGGGATGAAAGGATGCTGGAGATGCAAGTTTTTATAGGGTCCAAGGTTGTACTCCTCACCTGCAGAGACATCATTGTTAGGGCTAAATGCAAAACCCCAGTGGCCAAGGATCCACTTTGGATGCAGGCTCGGGGTGGTCGGAGCATTGTGCTGCTTCTCACCCTAGCACATCTCACTGAAGGACACTCTTGATTCGTGAGACACGGGAGCAGGGAGCTCCTTTTGCAGGTTGTGCTCTTACACGACCCTAAAATGAGCATTCTGATCAAGCAAAGAAGTTCACAGATTCACACCGTATGAAACAAAACTGAAAACAAACATAGAAAATCAAAATATTCCTTTTTTTTCTCCGAATGCAGCCACCTTCTTTCCTCTTAATGACTGTGAAATGAGTATAAATTCAAATTTCAAAGTACTCAGAATATAAAAGATAAGCTGTTTTGCTTTACAAAGAAACACATTTCAAGTGACCTGAAATAATTACTTTCCATTTAATGGGATAAAGAAAAAAAGAGCTAGAATAGACCTTTTTATAATTCACATAGTCTTCCATTCTATTTATATTCTTCCAGCCTACCTGTTCTCTAGCAAGAAAGATCCATTTTCAACTGTCCTCTGTTACTTGCACCTCAGGAGATCATTATTTGAAAATTAGAATCATCCATTGCCTGTGGAGCAGCAGTAGCAGAGTGAGACCAATTTGCTTTCATAGTAATTACAACCTGCTTTAGAACATGTGCAACATTCTTTTCAATTTACGCCAAAACCATCTAAGTGTGACCCTTAGATAATAGGCAACATAGTTTGCAATATTGATTGCCTATCTTGCTAGAAAGTGAAAATATTTTCTGTGAAAAAGCAGCTCTTCAATTTTCTAACCATACTTTCTGATCCTTTGCATAAAATAAAAATTTCCATGAGGTGGCAGTGTTCTGTTATTTCCCATAAGAGCAGCCTATCATTATCCACAAGCTCTTAAGAGAAAGGTGCAATATTCATAAATGCCAAGGCTTTTGATTACAGCAAAATTAAATTATTTAGAGAGACAGATGATTAGAAGCGAGAAGAGCAATTCAGCCATTAGTAACATATAACCAAGTCTGCAGCATGCACGTCAGGTAACCAAAAAGTTGGCATCTAGCAACGCAGCATGGAGTACCAGATTCGAAATGAAAGGTCTGAATCTGCCTTCAGTAGGCAGATTCTTATTCTATATGTATGGAGAGAGAGAAAGTATATAGGGAAGGTTCCCCTTACCAGAATATAGAGAAAGAACATAAAGAGAGAGATAGAATCCCTGTTCTGTATATGAGGATTTCTCTGATTACACCTCTAGTAATGCTGGAGAGTGAATGAGCCTGATCTTTCTATATTTGAATGCCTAACTGTTATGTTGATTAATAAGAAAGTATCCTGGGACCATCGGTGCTTGGAGCAAAGTCATGGGGATCCAAAGCCCGGCACACATGCGACTACAGAGACCAAGCCGGGCCTGGCAGCACCTGGAAGGACCAGCCCGTTGCCTCGTGGCACTTGGGGCCGCCACGGCCGGCAGGACTTTTCTGAACCTCGTCTTCCTGGGGACCTCACTAGAAACAGGGTGTTGTTAAAGCATTTTTGTGCAGCTTTACGACTGAGTAATAAAGACCAAAGGAGGCCGTAATCATGCAATTCTCTTATGGTTATGTTGCGCTGTAAAATCCGCTCAGTTGAGTGCATTTTGTACCGCGGCGCTCCTGCCCGAACACCAACGTTATGGCATGGGGGTGATGCCCGTGTTTGATTAGTCTGCATGAAACATGTGGGGAAAATAAACTGGAGCACAAAGCAGTTCCTGCCCGTCTGGGAGCCGGGAGGAGGGGAGATGCAGGCAAATAGTGAAGTCAAGAGAGGGCAGCACGACTGCACAGGATGTTTTCAAGGGAGGTTTGCATACAAACCTAGAGCATGCTTTTTTTTTGAGATACTGAATATTTTCTTGCATTACAAAATGCTATTTTTGCACACACAAAATTGCTCATGTGTAGAAAAGTATAACTTTTATCCATACAACTGAGCACCATCCATAAGAAAATTAAAGCTCAGGCTTATCTAATAGATATTGAAGTTGCCATGTGGTATTGGATCATCTGCCCCAAGTTTCCTTATATGTCCTTATCCCAAGTCATAAGATTCTTTCTATTATCAAGTTGTCAATCTACAAATTATCAAGATTTTCAACAGTCTATAACAGAATATTATACTGGCAGTAACTTGGGAAGACAGAACTGAAAAATCCACCACACTGCATCCAAGGCCTGCATCGATGACCATCAGTGCTTTCCACCTTGCAGAGACACATTTTCAGATGAATTCTCTTGTCTTTGGTAAAACCCTCCTTGTAAACTTCCATCTTTATAAAAATGAGCACTGTGCCAGGCTTAGGTATATCCAGAAAGAAGCAAGGGTGGCATTTTTTGATTCATATCCTTGCCCAAAGCAGGGTGCTGTCCTGCTCTCCAGACCACTCTGCCTAACGCTCTGCTCAAAACTTTTCCTAGCCCTCAGGCAATAAAGTGAGCTGACTCAAGAAGTGACCAGAAACTACAAGAAGTGCATGACCACAATGAGACACTTTATTTGTGGTTCTCCACTAAGCAGAAAACTGGGATATGTCAACAATATGAGATAAATAAGAAGGAGGAAGGCAGGTGAGGTTGTGGCAGATACAAACGAACAGCATGCTTGAGACTCAAGGAAGAGGCAAGGCAAGTTTCTAAGAAATACCTCTCAAGAGTGCTGGTATGTGTCCTGTTCTGCAGATATTTTGCAGAGATCTGGAGCTCCCACGTGCTTTTGGGAGAGTTAAGCAGTAAGGAAACTCCTTGGCTAGCAAGGGCTCTGGGGGAGCTCATAGTGAGGCTGTGGAGGGGCTGTCAGAAGAGCTGCACCTTCAAGTCATTGAGAAGCTGCACAAGAGTCCCAGACCCCCTGAACTGCTGGGCCTGCTGGTGAAACCCACCTGGCTTCTCTCCCACCAGATGGTGAACGCACAAAAGGGCACTGGCCCAAGCTGTAGCAATCCTTGGTCACATACCATGGTTAAAAACCCAGCACACTGCCCCTGGCAGTGGCTTGTCAGCAAGGCTGGAATCCAGCTGCCTCACCCCAGCAAGTGTCTCCTATTTGCATTTAAATGTTAGGCACCCGAGGAAGCCAACCTCCTAACTCCAGTACCTAAATACCTGCTATGGTCAACAGGTGCCTTTGAAAGCAAGTCCCCAGGAGATCCCATGTGCTATCTTATATGCATGTACTAGGGCCAGAGCCATCTTCCTTGGGGGCCTTCAAGGATTCCTGCCTCGCTGCTTTCCATATATATGGAAAGTGAGCAATCAAGGCAGGGGTCATCTCATGTCAGTGGAGCTGTCAAAAACTCAGACATCTGGTTTAATAGGTCTGATAGAAGGTTAGTCTGGTAGGCTCTGACAGCACATGGAGAAGATTGGCCTTTTGAGAGGATTATTCATCCTATCTCATGGCAGGAGTCAAGGACACATGGGAAGTAATTGCCCTCCAAAGGCTGACTGTGGCACTGGTTCTTGGCTGAGCACAGAGACAAATGGATGACTGAGTCTGAGATAGCCAAAGCTGGTGAGAAGAATCTCACCCTGTTTTAGGAGGAAATTACTCTACACTCATGAAAAACTCGGGTGCTAGTAGGGCATCACAGGCAGCAGGGCTGGATCCTGCCCTGCGGAAGAACAGGGAGACAACTGCCCAGCTGCTGTGTGAAGGAAGCAGAAATTATTCTAGCTTTAGTCATCAGCTTGATTAACTTTACTCATCTGTGCTACTAAAAAGAAAGTCAGAGCTCTGTACCCAATGTCCTCTGTACCCTCTGTCTTCCTTCCATCTGACTTCCTCTTGAGTATTATTTTGCAATACTAGTCAATAGTTTTGTCTATCAGTAACTCAGTGTACCTCGTAAAGTACTGTTCTTTTCAAATTAATCATCTCTGAAAATGATGACCTGATATCTGCGCAAGGAGATTACAGAGGGAGTCTGATGTAGCATACGAATACTTGGTTGGAATGTGAAAAGTTTGAGTTGTTATCACTAGGTTAGGCAGAAGGAAAAAAAATATTCACTAAAGGATATATTTGAGTAGTGACCATAATTCAAATCCGGTGAAATGCAAATTAAGATAGAATTGAATACTACTGTTATTTTCCTTTTTTCTATGCTTGATTATCTTTGCCAGTTAAACTTTTTAATAGAGATTTGTACCAGAGCTGATCATAAAATGCCGATTATTTTTCACAATAAAGAAATCCCTTTCATTTCTTTTAAGCTGATGATGATTTTTTTAAAATGCTTTTAATAAATATCAAAACCCAAGCCAGAAATATTTTTATTCTTAATTAGCTTCAAAATTCTTCAGTTTTACAGTTACTAGTTACTGGAAAATGTCAAGTTTAAGTTAGAGTGGAAAGTTTCCACACGTGTTTTCATTGAAAGCCTGCTTTTGTCCAAAAACATGGCCATTAAAAGACTGCAGTGGGTATGCATTATTTCATGTCTTTGATTCCAAAAACCCTGCCAAATGAGGTCCTTAAAACAAAATATAAAACCTAAATAACAAGGCAATGAATGTGGAGATATCCTTCAAGAGTTATGTATTAGATCAAGGAAATGGCAGCCTACCACTCAAAGAATTGATTCTCCTGCGCTCTGCTGTTGTAATCAAGGAAATTGCCTTTTTATCAACAACTAAACGCTTGGTGACTAACAGGAAGCTTTACAACAGTCAGGAACATTTTCTGTGTTCAAACCGAAAATTTATGAAGTAGTAAATTTCTATGATTAGACCATCTTTCCTTTATGAAAGCCAAAGTTCTCTCTGCAAGACAGTACTAATATTCATCTTGGTGCTTTCCCTTTGATAACAGTGTGATAAATAAAATGTGTTTCCTGTATCTGAGATGGCTGCTTGTTGATGTCAGAAGTGCTGTCCTTTGGCTGGATGGGGGAAAGCCCTCATCTAGCCCAGCAAAACAGTCAACACTATGAAAATCAAGTAACTAATATGCGTTTTTCCCTTTAAGAGACATATTTTATACAGATTACTTTACTGTTTGTGATGTAGCATTTAGGTCTGTTAATATCACGCAAAATAACGAAGTGCTGCAGCCTGGGAGGAGCGGCTGTGGAGAAGAGGACCTCAGGTCACGGTGGGACAGCTGACCATGAAGCAGCAGTGTGCCCTTCATGGAGAAGTCCAGCTGTCTTCTGGGCCTTGCGAGCAGGACTGTAGCCAGAGGACTGAGAGAAGTGGTTATTCCTTTCTGTTCAGCAGTCGTGGGATCACAACTGCAGGACCGTGCTCAGTTTTGGCTCCGCGGTGCAAGGAAGTAGTGATAGAAGCAATGGATGCCACTGAAAGAAACACAGGAAATTTCTATTAGATATTAGGGGGAAAAAATCACCCTACTCTGGTCAAATATTAGAACTGTGGCTCCCAGTGTATGCAGCATTTCCATCCTTGGAGATACTCAATACTCAACTGAACAAGGCCCTGAGTAATCTGTGCTTCCTGCCTTCGCTATCTGGACAAAATGACCTCCAGAGGTCCCTTCCAGCATCTGTGATGTATGATTCTATGTTTAAATACAAATTTTCTTCTAAGTTTTCATAAACGCAGAGAAAACCCTTTAAAACTAGTGAATTTACACCTGCTTAATAGAAAACCTGCTTGGGACCTTAGTGGGGACAGCACTGATGGCAAAAGCAATACCTAACAGTTTAATGCAATAAGATACAAAGGGCCTCCTGAAAGCTGCATTTCAGAGAGGGGTGCTAGAGTATACGCTGACTTCTAACCTTCACTTTTAAAATACATGTGCATAGCAGACAGGATGCTCCTGGCAGATTATTCCTACTGACACAACGAAAGGAAAGAGCAACGATAATCGCAATGTAATTCTCTTAAACTGGCCAAAGGGCTATCATTAGATTTCCTAGATAGCTAATGTTAATTATTATTCCTCCCCAAGCAGGATTAATAAACATAGAACCCAAAAATGTGAACTTCACCTTTTGTTTTGTTCCACGTTTTGAGACAAGGTCTCATGAGCATTAACATCTTAACACAGAGGTGGGGTAGGAGCTCTCTTGAGAGCTTTCTTTCTCTGACTGCTCAGCCTCTGCAGCTTCCAGTGCAGGAGTGGAGTGCAGGAGCAGGACAGCAGGACAAACAAAAGGGAACCCACCATGTTTGGTCACAAGAAAGTGGCTGAAATAACAGCAAGATCACCCTTGCACCGCAGGTTTATGTATGATGTGTTGGTGCAATGGAGAAGGAGGTTCATCCCCAGGACGTGGGCACTGAAGCAGTGAGCAGAGACACAGGCTCAGCTCCGTCTTACCTCACACAGGTACCTCAGCTGCGTTTTACCTCACGCTGCCTCGTGTGGTCCCAGGGCACATCTGTATTGCACCGGGACCAGCCGTAGCTCAGGATGCAGGCCTGAGGCACCTGCATCATTTCAGCAAGGCTTGACTTCTTCGGGAAGAGGATGCATGTGGACCTCCAAGGCTGGTTTCAAGTTGAATGAAAACAAAGCACCAAGAAAGGTAATAATCAAGAAAGGTAAAAATCTGCCCAGCTGCTGGGCAGATTTGTCCCACCTGCCCTGCCCAGCCATCAAACGCATCAGCACCACGAGGTTACCCAGCAGCAGCCCGAAGCAGATGTCAAGATGTGCAAAGACTCCAGATCTGCTCCTTCTGCAAGATTAAGGGATCTTAATTTCAGTGTTTTTTACTCTCTCTGAGGGAAAATGCACTGACTGTTAAACCTCCAGGGTCCCAGCTCACTCCTACACACAGCGAGGATCTGCTCTGCCTGCAGACCCCGTGGCTCAGGAACAATGTCATGCAGGGAGTCCTGTAAGCTCCTGATGACGCTGAGGTCCAGGAAGGATTAAGACCATGCACTGTGCACTGTGTTGCCATCACAAAGCCCACTCGCTTTGTTGTCAAGAAAAAACTAATTGTGGAAATTTATTTTAATTTATTAATTTATTTATTTTATTTTTATCTCTCTTGTTCCTCTGGCCTAATTTACCCTGCAGAGCTGCAGTCTGACTATGCCAAAGGGACATCTAGTAGATTTGCTAGGAGAATTGAATGTTAATGTGAATAGTAACTAAAATTAGAGAGCAAACTCACAGTGTTTGTCTTCACTACCTGTTATCTTCTTTCCCCATTTCTCCTTACTGTTCTCATTTGCTCTGCAGTTGAGAGAAAAAAATATCCTGTTTCTGAAGCTCTCTCTTTCAAACCTCCCTTAAGTGGTAGTTGCTGCTACACATCAATAATAAAACCAGAATCCCTTCATTTTAAACATGTGCAAAATAGACACCTGCATCTGGGAGGCTCTTCTGGAGATCCCCTGCAGCCTGTGGGGGCAACCAGTACTCAAAGGGCACAACTCACATGGTCTCCTGTAGACAGCCACCTTAGGAGGATGAGATAATCACAGCCTGGAAGTGCCCATTTCACTCCACAAAGAGAGCTGAAGGTGATAAAATATGGTCTGAGCATCTGCACCAGCTTCTTCCATGAGCCATGAAATCCATCTCCAGAGGAGACTGCTTTTCAGCCTGTAACAGGAAGGGGCCCCATAGGAAAAAGATGAGATGCCACAGTTAATGCCTATATCCAACACCTATGTACATAAGCAACCTGAATTCTGCCATGTCCTAATTTGCAGGACTTTGCTTAGCAAATCTTAAAAGTTTTCTTTAACTGGTATTGGTTCCTGTGCTTTTTTTCACAGTGATTACAAGGAATCAGGAGCCCCCATATTCGAATTTGTTTTGGTTCCTTCTCAGCAGGTTTGTAGCCTCTGGGCCCCCTCCACAGAGCTAGTTACAGGTACAAGTTACAGGTGAGTGTGGATGTTGCACCGGGATAATTTGACAGAAGGGAAATGTAATCCTCCTAGGCCATATTCTCAAAAATGTTTGAACCTTTTTGACTGAAACCATCCAAGAAGTTATCCTGAAGCAAATCCTAAATAAGGAAATTTTTGCAAGGACCTGCAATCTGACACAGGTGTGAGTACTGCAGTTGGGAAGACAGGATAGTCAATATTTTCTTGTAAAATTCTCAGCCTCAACATTGTACGGCAAAAAGTTTCACCTTCAGCTGGATGCTTATGGGAAAAGGGGTTTCCTTCATCAGTTTTGAATTTGGTTCAGTTCTCTCTGGTTTAACTCCCTTTCATTTCTAGTATCTAAAGATAGGGAGATCGGGAATGTCTACTTAGTGCCTTTACCACAGAGAAAGTAATATCACTTATACAACTGCATTCTTTACATTTTTTCAGGACTATAGTCATATTAAAGTCTAACAGATTAGTATCAAATACCCGCAATGCCCCCACAGACCTTCCAGGCAACTTCGACCGCTGTCATTGTGATTCTGGAATTCTTGCTGGTGGCCCAATTGATAACCAACATGGATTAAAGAGACATTGTTGGGAAACAGCTGAAGAAGCCACCTGACAGGATATCCTCATGGGTGGCAGCACAGGAACAATAGGACCTGAGCACCCAGGAGGCACAGCAGCCCACGCAAGGACGTGGCTGTCTGATGACCTCTCTGGGCCAGTCCACCATTGAGCAAAGCAGCACAACAACAGTCCTGAGCTCCATCCCTGGGTGGTGGTGAGCGAAATGGGAAAAAATGTCAGTAATTGCCCCCCACTTTGATCATGACACAAGAGTAATATCTCCGCCAGCAAAACCTCCGCTCCTGTTTTCACAGCCTGCTTTCCTTCCTGCGCACAGGACGCCTAGGAGGACGGAGCAGATTTCTAGGGCAGTGTTTTTCAACTCAAATATCTAAGACCCAGAGCCCTCTCTAAGACCTGCTAGTAACCACTCTCAAAGCAAGAGGAGGAGAGAACACAAGCATTTTTCCCCTTCAGGGCCTGATGAGGCAGCCCTCAGCCACTGCCTGATGCCTTCAGTGTAAGAGAGCTCTGGCTGTTGGTCACAGCAGGAAGAGAAATAAAAACAAACCTTCGGGATCTGTTCTCAAAAGATTTCTCCTAACCAAAGAAAACTTAACTACAGAATGAAAAATATCAATTGCTGTGAGCCAATCTGCCTCAAGAGGCTGTTACAAGACAGCATTTCATTCTCAGCCATCACAAGGCAAAATGTTCTTGCAAAAGAAGTTTCCAAAATAGCTAACAAAAAAAACAGCCACTGGTTTGACACCACATATTTTTTTCCGTGCCGCAACTTCTTCTCAGTAATGCAATTATCATATAGTAGCCTGCTATGGAAAGTTGTTATCAAATTGCATTAATAGTCATAAAGTAATTCAAGATCACTAATGGAAAGGGGTAAAAATGGAAAGAGTAATTATAGCACATTATTAATACATTATTAATGTATTAATCTTATCATGTTTAACTGGAGAATGAAACTACAGTAATGGAAATGACACTTTGTAATCAAACATAACTGTTTTGCTAATCAAACTATCATTCCTCTAATCAAACTATTATCTTCTAACATTTTAGAACAGTTCTATAAATGCCATATTTACAAACACTTTAGACAGGGAAAGTGCAAATGTTATCAACACATGTTTGCATTAACAAATCCTGCTTGAGTAGAAATTATACTTTGAACCGTCTTTCACATCCTAAGCAGGAGGACAAGAGTTCATGGACATTTCAAACACTGTACGTTTAAAGAGTCACAGTAAATTATTACATTAATATCAATGCAATACATTATCAGTATCTATAATTAGAATACTTTAGAGTGGCCCCAAGGGCAACAACTGTTTGTGCATATGACCAGGCCATGTTAATGTTTGCATGTATACCCTCATTAATATTCACTAACGCCTAAGCTAGAATCATTATTAGTATTCAATTGTGTTTTCAGAAATGTACATAAGGAACCTGAGATGGATGGACGGGTATCTAGGAATGAGGAGGAGAGCTTTGTATATTCATTCTTGATAAAACCAGGTTTTCCAGCAGGTTTCCAGTCCTAGGCTGAGCAAGGGAACAGGGTGCCTGACATACCTGTCCTCCACCGTTTCTGCTGAAGACTTAGATAACATTCTGTGAGTGCTTTGAGAAGACCGACACTGCTCTGAGCACGTTGTTCTTCCTGCTCCCCTTGCTGGCACCGTGTTCCTCTGCCTCAAGCATGTCACCCTTCCATCCTCTCCTCTCTGCCTTCAGACACCAGAAATATCAACTGTCCAAGCTTTCCTTGCCACCTGTGGGGACAAGACACACGAAGCCCATAGGGTAGCACAGACGGGCTTCCATAACCGTTTGTGGTCTTAGTGCTCCGTCAAAGTTTCTCTCCTCAGCCCCAGCTCACTCTCTGGTACCCCATGCTATTTCCACTGCTCCCTAGTCATGGGAAGGAGGACAAAAATGCCAAAGCTGAACCAGCCCACGTGTGGGGCTCTGTGCTCTTGTCCCAGGAGCCCTCCTGGCACCCCCAGCCTCTCTGCAGGGTGCCCAGCATTTTAACGTGAGGTAAAAACGTCAGTAAAAAAAAAAAAAAAAAAAGAAGTGGGAGCTCCAAAATGGCACCCTGAGGAGACACAGAGTTCTCTGGTCGCTGCAGGCAGCTAGCGGAGCCCTGAGGAGCGAGACAGACCTGACACGGGGCGTGTGGGCTGTGCGCTCCGGCGAGCCAGCCCTGCGCCGGCTCCGCGCCCCACGAGCCCCAGTGGTCACTGCGCCACGCCGCCCTGCAAGCACTGCCAGCTTACATAACACCGCTCACGGCTCTTATCCAGTGGGATAAGAGTCAGGAGAGCGGGCTTAAACATTAACGGCAGGCCTGTGGTGCACAAGGCAGCCGAGGCGAAGCATCGTGCTCTGCCGTTGGGTTTCAGATTTCAGTCACCTCACCTAGGTGCAATGAAGTTTCATTGTCCAGCACGTCATCAGAGTGCAGGGAAGGTCCGATACGTCACCCTCCAGAGGGGTTTATTTTACCTCTTTGGCCACATCAAGCCCAGCATTTTCCCTTTCCAGTCCCAAACGAACGCTCTGCTCTTCCCGCTCCCCTGCCAGTGCCACAGGAGCCCTCCTAGCTTCAAACCTGCTCCGGGCCGCGACAGAAAGTGCTTGAGAGGGAGCTCAAGGAAGGGACCGGGCTGGGAGCCCTCTCCTCTCCCACCTGCCCCGTACGTGCCGAGCCTTGGCACAGACCCCCCGTGTGACATCCAAGTTTCTACGGAGGTCAATTCTTACTCCCTCACGTCCTCTCGGCTTTCCTGGCTGCCCACTCTGCCTCGCCGGGTGGTTTCTGCTCCTCCAGCCTGTCAGCAGGAAGTTCCCACCTTCCTCCTCTCTTGCTTCACCGTGATAATTTCCACCAATGTTCTGCATGTCTCACTACAGGGAGATGTGCTCCAAACAACCCCTGGAAGAACAACCCCAAACCACCGGCCGAGGAGGAGCTGAAGCTGAACTTCCAGTGAAAGGCAGCTATCCCAGGAACTTTAGAAAGACCTCAAGGTGACCACGAGCGGCTGGTGGGGGTGGAGGTGCTTTTGAGGAGGCCTCACTCTACACCCGTGAGAAGGGCCAGGAGTTACTTAGAGCGGTAACGCCTGGCGCCAGGAGCCTCTCCTGCTGTGTCCAATCCCGGCAGAGCCGGGAGCCCGGTGAACCCGGAGGGTGCACCCAGTCTTTTCAACACCGCCTGCAGGCACTTAACATGTTTCACCGTGTAATCTGTCACTTTTAATACAGTGCATATCGCTTACCTGTTGTGACTGCCCAGGAGGAGCTGGACTCAATGGGAACAAAGGGATGCACCGTATCTGGCATCCGGGCGCCCCAGGGAGTCCCTGTGTCACCTCATCAGGATGACAAGAGCTCGCTCCGAGCCAGAGCAAATCAAAACCTGGCTCCTTGGTGTACAGAGTTTGGCAACAAAAAGCGCTCTTTGGTCATAAAAACGGAATCATTTAACCAGATGAAGGAATCATGCATCTGTGTGTGTTTTTCCAGAGACATTTCATGGAGCCGAAGACGTTTAATCACGGTTTGTCCGGATAACAACATTAGACCACAGCCCGCTCACACTTATCAGATGCACTTAGAGACACGTTTTTTTCTTTCAGGCCCATCCTGAGTCATAAACAAAATTGTCTTTCCAGGGGACCTTGGAAAATACTTCCTCATCAAAGTGTAGTCAGTATTTGAGAGCTAATTCTCTTGTGATCATACAAGCAGCTAAAAAGAATACTGTCCTGTGAGCAGCATACCTTTTCCATGTAAGTACCAAGTAAGTAGTTCCAATGGATTTGTAAGGATGACTTAGAAAGCTGCAGTTACCATTAATGTCTTCCTGAGGGAGCTGACTGAAAGATCACAGGAAGGAGGAATTTCCCCAAGCTCTGTGCACTTTATAATATTGTTTCAGGATTTTCTTCTCGAGCTTTGGGTGGCAGAGGCCCACAGCTCCACAGTGTCACAAGGAGCAACATTTGATGCCCACTGACAGCTGGATTTGGCAACCCAAACATTTTCCTTACAAGCAGGTACAGCACCAAATCCAAGCACATAGTCTCTGCATTGGTGCTTCTTCATGCTAAAGACTTGGGAAATGAGACGGGAAAAAACATTTTGTAGATATGAGTGAGAGTCTGAATATGACTGGTTCATTTTCTGAGCTTTCTTTGGGCCATCATGTCACCAGCAGAGCTTTAGCTGTAGATTTCCAGCTGGCATAATCAGTTTTCCCCTTTCCTTTGGCCCAGCATGGGGAGTTGCCAGCTGCAGCTTGTGGTGGCTCCCAGGCACCATGAGTCCCATCCCACGGAGCATCTGACACCTCACCCCT
Source organism: Nothocercus julius (assembly GCA_013398735.1). Lineage (NCBI taxonomy): Eukaryota > Metazoa > Chordata > Aves > Tinamiformes > Tinamidae > Nothocercus > Nothocercus julius. The sequence continues at coordinate 1,424,470 of VZSV01000101.1, forward strand.
CGTAGGACAGCCCTACTATGAGCCTGTTCTTATCTTAAGCCGCTTGTATTTGCTCTAAATTCCCTTCTTTAGAGACCTCAGCAAGTGGACACCATTCATGCAGGCAGCCCCTGATCCCTGTGGGATTCACTGATCCCCATGTTTGATCTTCAGACTTACATTGAGGATCTGAGTTGTTTTTCTCAGGCCCTACGCTGCCCTTCAGGCAGACAGACCAGTTTCTCACTGTCTAATTTTCAGGTGCTTTTACCTGTGACACAGTGTGGGTGAGATTCCCTTTCTATTCCCTTTCTAGTTTCACCCAAAAGACACATCTCCTGTCATTCCTTGTTCCCCAGCAGCCCCACTGGCGACTCAGTGGGAATGTTGCCAGCTATTGAGAAAGCAGATAATTTCCTGGAGCAACTATCTTTTCTGAGATGGCCTTTATCCTAAGCTGATTAGAACCAATATTTTTAGCTTGCCGACCTGACACGATTACAGCCGGGGGGCTGTGTGGCAGGGCACACGCAGGAGTGCCAGCTCCGATCAGGAGGCAGGGCTGCCGGCTCCCCGTAAGCTCCCGCAAGCAAAGGTGTCGGCAGCCCTCAGCTGCAGGGCTTCTCAGGAGCATGGGGAGCGTGGCCAACAGCGCTCGCTGGTTAAAAATCTTCCTGCACGTTTGGCCTCAGCACTTGTTGCTTTGCATATTTTTGCCTACCTTGCACTCCCCAGTGGCAGGGCTGGAAACTGCTGAGCACAGAAATATCTTCCTGTTCTTCACTTCTGTGGTTCTTGGGGAATAAATGGGATCCAAGAAAAGAGCTTTTGTGTGTCCCTGAGTCCTCCTCTGGGCAGAAACAGCCCCTGTGCCCCAGGTCCTGGCTACCTGCTCGGGCCAAGCAGGCAGGAAGAGAAGCCTCTCGCCTTTGCCTGTCTCTTGCTCTGTCCTTTGTATCCAGACTTGTTAGGAGTGAATTGTTTCTAGAGAATAAAACAGTAAGCCAAACACCAAACTATTTCTTTGAAAGAGTTTTATACCTGATACTATTTCACTGTGAGGGTATCTTTTATTTTCTTATGAGAAAAAGTCATCGAGTGCTAAAGCAACATCCATTCAAGTGTTTCCTTGCTGCTTTTTGCTGGATCTCTCACCTGTCATTCTTGAAAACCTTGCTAAATAGGTAGTGTTAACAGCAAGTATTATATCTGCAATTATTTCATAGTCTTGAATTAGGACTTTTCTACTTCTGCCATCTCCCGAGCACACAGAATGCCAAATCAGGTCACCCGTTGATCTGCATAAATATTTTTTGATATTTCTCTGTATTGTTCTGCAAACAAGTGAATAGGATATTTAGGGGTGTGACTGCAACAGAGAAGACGACAGGATTTCCCAACATCATGAGAAACATCCAGTGTGTAGACTGACAATGAGAGAGATTAACATAATGTTTCTTCTCTGCTTACAACCTAACTCAGAACTTGATTCTTTTTCCTTTTGTTTTCCCTACTCATAATTACGATAATAAAAGTAATAATGATAATAAAAGTTAGATAAAAATATAGTCTGCGGTCTCTAAAACTATATGATATAGACATCATCCATAAAAAGGTGAAGGTCTGCTGGTACAAATTCAAAAAACTGATCTAAGCTGGTGATTGTTAGTGTGTGATCTCTGAAGACCTGCTAGTCACTGCTCTCCTTCACAAAATGAGGAACAGACTCCTCTATAGGCTAATGTACACCGGGGAAACTTGCACTGTTTTTAATTTGCATTGTTTTTAAGTTCACACAAGGAAAAGGTTAAAATTTAGATATTGATTTAGAATAACGCTAACAATCCCCATGAATGCTGTACAATTCACTGCTGAGTGTGTTAACAGTAAATCAATACATAAAAACATTCAAAGAATTTCCGTGGCCATGTGCTGCAGAACAGAAACTAGAAGCTCATCTCTTAACAGCTATCAACCTATTTAAGAAGTAAGGTTTGCTAAACAACCTGAAACTACCCTGACGTAAGATCTAAAGGTGAAATACTCCATGTCCCATGAATTGCTTTGTGCAATTCCAGAAGAGCAGGCTGGAAATTAAAGTGAGTTCATGTTAGAATTTCCAGTTATAAAGAGCAGAGGTGCATACGCCAGAATATCTCTGGAACAAACACTGATTCCAGATATTTTTAATCTGTGCAGTAGCAAACCATCCAGAGGAATACTCCGATAGGAGATCCTGTGCTCCTGTTTCTAACTAGAAAACTCCCGTGCAGTCCCCTTGCACCGGAAAGCACTCTTTGCATGCAGACGCTTTTCAATATAATTTATCCAATGTGCTTCCTTTTTCCCATAAATCTTCTGAAGACTGAGTGGCTTACAGCTGGGAATCCCTCTGCAAATGGGCTTTGTAACTTTGGGATTTATAACTAAAACAAGGGCTTAAAGGTGCAGCAGGCAGCACCAGGACAGAAGTGGCCATAGGCTCATCAAGAGCTTAGCGAGGTGTCTGCTCGCTGAGTGCAGCCGTGTTGCTCCATGAGCAAAAAGCCAGGCCATTTCATTTTGCACATTCTGCAGAACAGGCCAGAGCTGATAGGAACCCACATACTGATAAGGCCTGGTAAAATATTGGGAAATACATTCTTCCATTTAGCAGTTACCTGAGGCAAACCTCAGGCATAATTCACACGGTGTAAGGAATGGCATAGTCTAAAGTATCTGGAGATAATGGAGCGTTTTATTGCACTACTATCTGCAAAGATACACTACTTAGGGAGACCTGGAGCACATACACAAATGATTACACGGCTCTGTTTTTGACTTAAAGTTTAAGTATATTCAAACCTTCTACCACTTTACATAGAAATACCTACTGTATATTTATTTATCATGGGCTATTTTTAGCACTATCTTTAAAGGTGTTTCACAATGGTTAAGCAACTATGGTTGTGCTCAGATGGCTTATAATAGAGGAAATTGGGAATAATGTCCTGGGCTTGGTCAGGACATTTGGTACCAGTACCTGCTTGGAGAAGCTGCTTCTTGTACTCAGCCTTGCACAGCTGCACTGCAGGCTGTGTTTTGCCCATTTATTATCATTATTGTTTGGTTTGCGGGCTTTCTTTTTACTTTCATGCACATTTGACTTTGCTCCGATTTAACAGAATCGTTTTTGGCTTAGTGATGGGAGTTCAGGTGATCGAGTCAGGGACAAATGGGGCTTTTCTAGCTCTCCAGTGCCGGAGGGTGGACCAGGACAAGCCAACCAATACGGCTGTGTTTGACCCCAGACAACTTTACTCCTTCCTCAAAGTGGCCTGTGTTAAAAATATTCCAGGAGGTCTTGGCAGTGCCATGGCCAGATGTGGCAAATCTGCTGTATCACCCCTCTCCATCAGGAAAGGCTCTGCAAGGCTCCAACTTTTCACACCTTCCCTTCAATTCTCACCCTGCTCAAGTCTCAAATAACAGGTTGCTGCATTCAGACACTGTGTGAAAACACAACTAAATGCTGTATCAACCACTCTGGTCAAGTCATTTTCCTCTGAAGTGAGAAATCCCTTAAGAAATTTGTCTGCTCCAAGGAATCAGAAGAGACAGACGGCTTCAAATAAAATGAAGGAACTATTTGTGCCTTAAGCAGAATGTGAAAATGTTTTAAAGAGGGAAAATAAAATTAATGTTGGGCTAAAATAGGGCACTTCTGTCTGGAAGAATGAGACCCAGTTTGAAATATTGGTGGAGGAGGATGATGAATGTCCATCTCAGCTCTGAAAGGCAAAGTGCAGGATTTGGTGTTTGTTCTCTTTATGGTATAATGTCATCATATAGACACCCACCACCCAGGCTAGTGTCGTTTACTTTTGAGACATAATAACTCTTCAGCACATAATAAAAGGGAGTTAAAATATAGTGGTGCAATAAAAGAAATGTAAATTAAAAAGGCAAATGTGGCATGTGAAGACGATAGCAACCCTTTTATTGGAAATTTCCAGCTCCTCTGCTCGGTATACTGCCGTGATAACACTGGGTGCTCCTGCTCGTTGCCTTCTCAGTACCAAGGTGTGAGAAGTTTCTCTGACCAAGAGCTACCTTTTCCCGAGGCACTGGGCAAAAGGCAGAAACTGTTTTTGCATAATTCTTGAGGACTGGTCTTCCCTTCCTGCCTAACTTTACCCTTTCCAAGCTTATTTTGACTCTCTGAGTCCTGTTTCTTAGTTAAACTGGCTCTTTCCTATCTCTCTCTTACGCATCGACACTGAATATGACATATTATTGTGGCAGATTTGACTGATGCCTGGGGACGCTAGAAGGAGAAACCTGTGGGCAAAACAAGGCACTAGAGAGCAGAAGCAGCTGGAAGTTAAACAACATTTTGCTTCCCTTTGGCATGAGTTGATGACACACTAGTGGTGCCTCTGCCTCCCGTGCAGAACCCACAGAACCCATTTACCCTCCTAAAACCCCTTCTTCATCCTTCAAGAAAGGAAGGGTGTAGAGAAATGCTTGAAAGCCCCCGGGGGACACTGTCCACAGCACTGCGCTCCCTCTCCTGCCTCCAGAAGGGCTGCGAGGAGCTGGCGTTAACCAGCGGCACAGCCGTGCCGAGTGCTGAGCAAAACGTGGTCCCTCTACCCACGGAGGTGCCCAAGCAGAGCAGGGTTTCCTGTCTGGAGGGGGTGAAGCTGGGTTGCGCTGGAGGCCACACAGCATTGGGAGTGCCATTTTGCTTGAATTTTTCTGGCTGAAGGTCACCAAGCAGCAGAACCAGGTGGGATTTCTTGGGCCATCCAGCCACAACCAGGCGGGAGGCAGTGGATAGGATGTAGACACAAAAACAGAAGTTTATAGGCACATGTTAAAGGAAAATATTGGGAAACACGGGAAATGTGCTCAGGCTGCTGTTGTTATGCACATTCTTAGCCAGCTAATCTCCTGGTATCAATGCTGGTGTTTATTTAACACTAAGGAAAGACGTGGAGTTCTTCACCAGGAAAATGCAGCTCCCTTGATAACTCTGACAGAATTGTTTTCCTCTTTCTCAATGAGAAATAGCTTCTCTCTCACCTGCTCAGATGCCGTGTTGCTGCTTTTTCTCCTTCCAGCCACTTGTCCCTACCCTCCTCATGCTGATCGGAACAGGATCGCTGAACATATGAAGCCCTTCAGAGCTCAGCCCACCACGCAGCTCTCCAAAGCTTGGGGAATTTTCATCCCATGAAAACAAGAGGAAGCAGAGGGTACTCAGCGCTGGGCAAGGGCCCAAGCTGTGATTGATTTACTGCGCTGAACTCTGCGTTTCTGGGGCTACCTAAGAAACTGCGTGATGAGAAGTTTGCTTTTCCTCACTTCTGTGCTTTTTTGGGAGAAAAGCATTGCCACTGGCTTGTGGAGCTTAGCTTGTGTTAAAGGACTGGCACAAAGCCTGAAGGGCTTTCACACACCTGAAACGCTGCCCTGTGGGCCAGAGGCAGCCTGCCCTCTCTATGACCCTTTTGTCATGCAAAAAAAACTCTTTTGCACCAGCAAGGGAAAACTGGTCTTAACATTACAGCTGCAAAAGCAAAGGCCAAAGTGTTTGTTCCCTTTGTTACACCACGTAGCACCTTATTGCCTCAGTGAATCAGTGGAAACACTCCAAGAGTAAAGCATTTACATGTGGATATGATCAAGCCAAGGCCAAGGCTCTGCTGCCTTTACTAGAGCTGACAGTTCCTCCCGGTATTTACATTTTAGTCCTAAACAGCTGTCTTGTTCTTTTACGTTGCAGATTCTCCTGAGACATCTAGAATACAAAGAATTTAAAAGTTCACTGAATACTTCAAAATAGTTTCAAAGCATCGCCATGGCCATACCGTCTCTGCACTTTGGAGGGGAGGGAGGCCAAAAGCTGTTGAAACCCCGACTATATGGGCTAATAGAGGACGCACCTTGTGGGACAGATATTGGGATTCTGTCCACTCACTTATTTCTTGGTTTAATCATTGACTGAAACATGTACAAACCACCCCCAAAGCGAACCATGGGCTCCTGCTGCCTGTTGTTCCCGACAGACGCGTGTTGCAGTCCCTCCAGAGCTTGCAGGGTGCCCTTCTCCATTCCCTTTCACCAGGTGAGGATAACACTTTCTTTGAGAGCAGGGTCTGTGACTGCAAACCCCTCCAGGCCAAGGAGAGCTCTGACTTGCAGGCAAGAGGAATTCCCTAGGGAGCACTGGGCCCTTTGTGGGCGGACATGGGGGGTCTGATATCGAACCTCTGACTCTCCCAGGGCCCTTCATGTACCATGGGTGTCTGTGACTGTAGGGCTTCTAGGTGTCTGAAGCAGCACAACCTCAGGAGAGGGTCCTAAGGACATTTTGCTTCAGGAAGCCTAGATACTCTGGTGTCATTGACACAGAGGAATCACAGCTCACTGCTGTCCTGAGCACAGGCTCCTTCCACTGAAATTGCCCTTTAAGGCATCAAAATGTCTCCTTAGGTGATTTAAGGTGGCTCAAAGAAGCATTTATGAAGGTTTGCTTTGCCCAAGGGAGGACAGTTCCTTCAGTTCCTTCTTCTGTAGGCAAAGGGAAGGAACAGGCTTCCGGGGGTAGGTCCAACTGGCCCTTGCCACTGTGTTGCCCATCACCCCTTCCCAGCCCTGCCACAAGCTGCCTCAGCCACCAGCCACACCACGTTGCATTGCCCTTTGGGGATCCCCTCCAAGACCAGCTTCAGCTATGATTTGACCATGTAGCAATTTCTTCTGAAAACAGAATTTTTGCTCCTTTGAAGGCGTGTACAGGTTCAGAGAGGCGCATCGTGCCCAGAGTCAACGTTCCCTACAGCCCCGTCTCCCGTATCACCGGGTCGATGCCATTTCAGCAGCGCAGGGCGCCGTTTACAAGGCTATTGTCACCACTTCTTACCACGTTCAGCAGAAACCTGGCAGATGCACAGGGCAGGATTGCAACAGCCAGTGCTTCTTATTCATCTCTATTTTCCTGTATTAATCTCTGCAAACCAATTAAAACAGCTCACCAAATGGAGTTAAGCAATCCTCCCGAGAACTTTAAGAAATGACTCTTATCATCCCTCCTAAGGATAGGCTCAATGGTCAAGGCCACAGTGAAATCTTCCTTTTCTTGTAAAAGCTAACTAAAGTTAGTTATTAAAGTTCAGACAGTATTTAGGGAGGTTCTGAAATGAAGAACAGTTGAGATACCTGCACTGCCACTGAAATTTTCAAGGGTACCTTTTCCACAAGATATTCATCTGGCTTCTTCAGAAGAGCTTTGCAGAAGACACATCAGATACAATCCTTACTTGCCAGTCTGGATACAGCATAGGTAAATTAATGCTCATCAGTAAAATGCTTCTAGTCATGTATTGTATTTCTTGTAGAATGTAAAGGGTTCCTTTGTAGATTTTTTAAAATTTATTTTTCAGATGTTTATATTGAATAAAAATAGAATGTATGAGTGTATTTACAGATTGCAAAGAGGGACACAGATTGCTGATATATAATTATTGGGTGGAAGTTACCAGATTTTTGACTTCCTAGTCAATATTTAGGATAAATTAATAGAAGGAAAAAATATCCCTTTGTTAATCTGATCAATAAAATCTGCATGTCAAAATATGCCATAGGAGAGGCTCACAAATGTGGCAGATTAGCAGTGGGGTGAAAAGCCTTTCACTTGTGAGAGATGGTAGTGATGTTAATTGCTAGCCATAAGAAGAGGATTAGAAACTATAATCTGTATAAGGAATAAAACTGAGCTTGAATCTTATCTCGGGCTTTTCAGTTCAAATCTTGCCTCAGTCAATAGTGAAAGTTGTTGCCATTTGATAGCTATGCCGTGTAATCTCCTCCTGTGCTCTGGTTCCCTGTGGGTGCCTGGACGTGGTATAGAAGTCATCAGAATCACACCAGTCAGAAGTCCCCAACAAGAAATCTGCAGGTGACAGGAGCACTTCGAAAAGGCAATATAATTAGGATCTGTCTCTTGGGGCTTTGCAGAGGACATCAGCCTCTGCTGCACCGGCATTTGCCACAATACTCAATTTTCTTTAAAACATCTAAAGCAAGTAACAGTGCAGCCCACTGAAAAAAACAATCCTGTTTACAAATAATCTCCATGCAAAGGGGATTCTCTCTTCCTAAATATATTTGAGAGGAAAAACCAAGAGAGCAATAGGAAAGCAGGACAGGGAGATGAGCAACGCAGCTGGGGCAAAGGGGATGAGTGGAGACTGAGTGGCCACATCTAGACAAGAAACTCTTGGGAGGCACCTTCCGCCATGCATCAGGCATGTGGGGAAGGTGAACTTGGAAAATGCCACACAGTCTTCGAATTATATGCTCACATTATTTAGGTTGAAGAGACCTTCACGACGGAGGATCCAGGACTCCATATGAGCTGCTGGACGCTGATCTAAAGCCAACCAGAATGAGAAGCAGCAAATTGGAGTTTCTATCAGGGAAAAAAAAAAATCTTCAACAACACAAGCTCTAGGAAACCCAAAGATATTTTGAAAGGTGTAAAGAATCGTATTGTACATTCCCTGAGATCAGGGCATTAAATATGGTCTGAAAAGGGAATAAAAGCTGGACAAGGAGGCCAGAGTGACAAATGATTTGCAGCTGTTGCAGCACTAGGGCAGATTTGAAGCAGAAGAGAAATTTGGGCAATCCTTTTATTTTTATGGCTCATGAGCATATCAAAGAGTAAACATAGCAAGTCTAACCCTACAATGTGACAAACAAAACTATTCAGCAGGGTTTAGAACAATATTACTTTTTGTGATATCAAGTCCAGAAGATTGATCCACATGCTAGGAAACAGAAGAATTATAAAATCTCTGACAGATAAAACTTTCTTACAAATCTATGTGCAGTGAGATTTAGAAAAGAGAACAAAATTAGCCATTTTTTGAATTTTAAGTTTCACTATCCTCAGTTTTGGAGTACTGCGAGAGATAAATACAGAGTTACAATGTTAGGGTAAGTATGATCTATAACTATGATCTATTTTCCTGATTTTCACAAGTTTGGGATCAGGGTATTGAGTGAGCTTGGATTTTGAGTATTGGTCTGGTGGAATTATAACTTCACAGATTTTGGAAATTATTGTAAGTCTAACTCTTTTATGTTAAAACACATTGTAAAAATTGTTTAGCCTATTGCCAAAATAGTAAATCCTTTGTGAAAAATCAGTATGTCCACGGAAAGAGCATATCTAAGAGATTCATCCAACATTAGTTTGACTTTGAAGTATCTACAAATTTTCCCACAATAAGCTAGTAGAAAACTGGAAGTGACACAACTTGGATCAGGTCAGTAATGGGCCATGAAATGTAGCAAGGCAGCTCTTCTGTGTGTTCAGGATGGGATCCTCGTTTTTGTATGGAAATTGCCATAGATAAGCACTTTTCCATCTGTCCATATCGAAGCAAACTGCTCTGTGAAGCTTGAAAAGATGCGATGTCCCGTGACAGCCCCAACAGCTGTGCACACACAAGTCCAAGCTGGAAATGCACACAACGTATTTCAGTGCAGGTCAGCTGCTACACCTGGGGAAGGAATGAGTTTGGGATAAGCATCTGTCAAGGGTACCCTCAAACTGAGAGGGGCCAAGGGAACAAGATACTGCCAGCATCACTGAAGGCCACCAGGAGCGTGTCCTGCACCTCCAGGCTGGGAATAACACTGTGTTAAAAAGTCGATGGCAAAAGCAAAGGGAAATGTGTTTTTAGATAATGCATCTTTTCAGCTGAATTTCAAGAGGTAAAAATGGGAAAAGCGTAATTAAGCAAAATGGGCAACTCCATGACAGAGTCACTTAGCTGTTGAAAAATGGTGATTGTGCTAAATAAGTAACTGTGGATCCTGCCGATGTCACTGAAACAAAATATCGAATCTTCTTATTTGTAATGAAGTTTCAAGGGTCATTTCTGGAGTGAGTGAGTGGGTGAGTGAGTGAGTAAGTGAGTGAGCGAATGTGCTAATGTGGATGGGGACCTGGCAGAAAATAGTATTCAGATCAGATGTTGCAAGAGATGCTTGCAGTTGCAACAGAGAAGCGTTACAGACAACCTGAGGAAATATAAATTACAAACAATTCAGCAAAGAGCAACACCGTGCTTTTTCACTTACTAACTTCCTCATCACGCAGATCCAAGCCAAAAGATTTGACCCTGGCACTGCAGTTCCTCCGAGCCCTGCAGAGGATATCTGAGCTCTGCTTTTTCTCCTTAATTTTGTGGTGGGTTTCAAGGAGCTGCCAGCCCTCCTGGCTGTGCTTAGTGCTCCTCTGCAGTGCCACAAACAGGGGCTGCTTGGGATCTCCTTATTTGTTCTTTGAGGAGCTGGTGGCTCTTGAGGGAGGCAGTCCCAGTTGTAGACAGATGACTTTAGGGATAAATCAACTCAGAGCCCCTCCTCTCCACCTTGAGAAAGAAATAGCTCATGCTGCAGTGAAACGCTGCCCTGCAGCGGGAGGACGGCAGCGGGGGATTGCAGGGCAGTGACGTGGGTGCCCCTCAACCTTTAGATCTTCAAAGATGGTCACGCTCTTCTTGGAGTTCGCTCCTCTGTGTTGTGGCTACCCACCCCACAGTATATAAGGAGCTAACCATGCTCTTTGTTACAGGTTTCTAAGGTCTAACAGCAAAAAAGAACCCACAAGAATCACCATCCTTATCTGGCATTTCAGAGGAAATGGTGGAGCCCGTAGGTAACCACTATGTTGTAGCCAGGCCTGTGTACTCGGAGAAGTTATTTGATGAAGAGTATGAGAAACTACACAGATACCATAAAACATTTTGGGATCACCTAAAACTATATTTTCGGTAAGGAGCTTTCTTTTTTTTTTTTTTTTTTCGTAATACGGATATAAGAAGCAGCCTGAATGACAACCATTAGATAGCATAAGCTTCATTCTGACAAATTCTGTGTCAGATTCCAAAAAAAACAAATGGAAATTCATTATCCAGCTGCAACATCATATTTTTCCAAAAATTTTGGACACTATTTCCCTTACAGTTCTCTCTCAGGCAACTTGTCTTTTCCTGAATACCTGAAGCACCCCTCTCTTGGGACACAGCTCCACTAGAGACGATTGCCCAGGGCCTTCTGCAGGCAGGACTTTGGCCCCTGGCCGTCTGGATGTGACTGCTGCTCCCTTCCTTTCACCTGCGAAGACCAAGAGAGCACCCCAATGGGCTAAGGGCAAGATGAGACGCCCACTAACAGAGCTGTGGCCTGTTGTATCTTTACAGCTGTTCCCCAGAAAGGGTCAAAAAAATTGCCTTGGGTTTGTTTCCAGTGGCCTCCTGGCTGCCGGCATATCGCTTCAAGGAGTGGATCCTGAGCGACGTCGTCTCCGGCATCAGCACAGGGCTCGTGTCTGTCCTGCAAGGTATCTCCAGGAAATGTGCTCTAACCCAGCCTGCTAGATCGTGTTGAAAGGTCCTGCTCCTTCAGCTCCTCACGTCTTTGTCACCGCAGGTCTCGCGTTTGCTCTGCTGGTAAACGTGCCCCCTGGCTACGGACTCTACGCAGCCTTCTTCCCGATCATAGTCTATTTTATCTTTGGCACATCCAGACATATCTCAATAGGTAAGGTCAAGCACACTGGCCGCCCTTGCAGCTGATGCAGAATTATGGTCTATCCTTCAAACTCTAACGAATGGATGTCCTGGTGCTAATTAGGTCCCTTCCCTGTCCTGAGCCTGATGGTGGGAGGCGCTGTTGTGAGACTGGTCCCAGATGACTATACAGTAAATGGCACTTTGGCGAATATTTCCCAAATAAATGAAGAGAGGGTGATAGTGGCTGCGTCTGTCACCTTCCTGGCGGGGATCTGGCAGGTTGGTGTCCGCCGCACGTGAGTTCCTGCATGCACAAACACCAGTAGCTGTTTGCTTTCCCCTGGGGTAGGCACAGAAATAAAACTCCTCCCGTTCCCACATGAGTGACCTTGGCCCATTGGCCAGGACACATCCATCATCTTACAGCGACTGCTATTCCTGCTATAACACCACTGGTTTTGCCCAGGCCTGAACCTGCTGCCCACAGGGACACACACGGCCCACAGCCAAACAGCATTTGCTAGACAGGAAAAAAGTGGCTGGGAGAGTAGCGTGAATGATGCAGACACACTGAGAGGGACGAAATCTCTGTTTCATAGTAATGAAGTATTTGGATTTGTCTTTGCACAAAAATATATTCCTCCCTGTGTAATGATTTCTAGTATTTGTTTTTGCATCATGAAGCACTGGTACTGTATTAAAAAAAAATGTGAGTATTGAAAACTTTAAGAGTAAGGACATTTGTTTTAGCTCCAAAATAAGACAAATAGCTTTTAATTCCTCTAGAAATGACTCTTATGCCCCCTGTTGCTAAATCTTGGTTTTATTGCAAGACTGGCAATGCTCAGTATTTTCCTTAATCCTTGGATATATGGGATTAGATGAAAATCTTTGTTTCCACTAAATATTACAAGAGTTGCAGGTTCTTTTTTTTTTTGCAGAGAATGCTTAAAAATACAAATGAATTTCACTAATGTATGATGATTTTGCATTTTAGCTGCTTCTGGGAATGCTACAACTTGGATTCCTGGTTATTTATTTATCACAGTCATTAATCAGTGGCTTCACAACTGCTGCAGCTGTCCATGTTTTGGTATCTCAGCTGAAATTCATGTTTCAACTAACTGTCCCTGGATTTAATAAACCATTTGGCATCATCTATGTAAGTATTAAATGTACAGTATCTGCTAACGTCATTAAAGCCTATGGTGTATACCTGACAGCATATCACAAGGCAGTAATAACAGATCTTAGCATAAAAGAGCCAAGCAGGAGGGAACATAAGACCAAAAATGCAAAAAGATATGTTATTAATATATGATTGTGGTATTTAAGCGTACTCCCAGGTGCCCAGCTGGGCTAATTATATTTTATATTGTATGTTAGGATAGTTTAAGTACACATTCAGCTTTGCCTCAAGCACTCAATTATTCATTTTCACTGGACTGATATTTTATGACTGCTAGATAACCTGGATATGATTCCATGAAGCACGTGTGATGAGAAAGGCAGGAAGGAGAGGATGGAAGGAGGGACTTGTTCAGTAAATCCCATCTCTCCCAGGTCCAGCCCTGGCACGGTAGGAAGAGTAACTTGGATCCCCTCTTCATGGCATGGACATGAACGCACCACCTTCCTCTGCAGGGGCCACCTGGAGCGGGAGTCGGGAGTCACTGGAAAGGGTTTCCGCTCTTTGGATAAATACACGTGGGCCTTCGCCAGGGCTCACGAGCCATAGATCCCAGCCACCCCAAGCCCTAGAGCAATTTAGACATGGCCTATCTGAGAAGAGTGATGCTGCAGCAACAAGGCACTGCTATTTCCAAAGCACCCTCTGTATTTTCCTGATTTTGCAGACTCTGGAAAGCGTTTTTAGCCAGATCACGAAAACAAACATTGCCGACCTGGTCACATCACTCATTGTTTTGCTTATCGTGTTCGTGGTGAAAGAATTGAACGATCGATACAAAGCGAAGCTGCCAGCACCCATCCCCATCGAGCTCCTTGTGGTAACGGCCGTTTCTTGTTTGCTTTCGCAATCGCTCCGTCACAGCAGCGACGTGGGGAACTCGCTTTTAAATATTTCTTCTCCCAGGCTGTTAAACCACAGGTTGTCTGGGTGATTCTGATAAGCTCTCCATGTGAATTATGAATGTTACACTGTTGGTCGGCCGATAAGGTGGTTCAGGATTTACATCTGGGCAGCAAGTGGGTGTGCGGAGGGGCATAACTGCTGCTGGTGGGGAGGCCGGGGGGAAGGACGCCTTTGCTGAAAGTTCCTTCGGTCTCTTATTTGCACATTCCTGATCAAGGTGGTTTGTGTTATCTTTCAGACAGTCTTAGCAGCACTGGTATCCTATTTCGCTAAATTTGAAGAGAAATTTAATGTAGCTGTCGTTGGCAAACTAGAAGAAGGGTAAGTGCTTTGCCGTACGATTTACCAGCGGAGCAAAATGCTCCTTCCTGTTCCTCAGTGCTCAGTCATTTTGGTTCTGTCTTCCAAACAAAATCATCTGCATATGCTTCCAGTAACATCGGAACCCTTTTTCATGGGCTAAAAGTCACTTGCCAGAGCACATTCCCGATGCAATAAAAAACACTTTTTTTCTTTCCTGCCCCTGGCACATGGAATGACGGGATGCTTCATTTTCCGTGACAGCGGCTGAGCAGCAGGTTGATCCGCACGTGCTGAGAGTCGCGTCCCACGGCCTCCCTTCCCTGTGCAGTTTGCACGGGGTTCGCAGGCACCACCAGGCCCCGTCCCTGCCTGGTCCCCTGCTGTGGCCATCGGCCAGCGCCTCCCGGCATCCTTCCCCTGGGATGCTCCCTGGGGAGGGAGGATCGCGGGGGCAGCTGCACAGGCTTTTTGCAGCAAAGCGTTATTAACATGAAGACACTTAAGTGAAAACAGATCTTTGATGATGAACTCACTTTGATGCAGAGACTGGGGAGCAGCCCCCGAGCCGACTGCCTTCGGCGGCCGCTTTTCCGGGACGCTTCGTGCTGCACACACGGGGTTTTGGAGGTGTTTTCCTGCTTGCTTTCCTTCTTATATTAGAGCAAAAAAGCAGGATCAACATCCTGTAAAGCACCAGGCAGGAGCTTCCTCCCAGCAGTGGGAGGAACAAGGCTCCTTGCATTGTCTGTATTATCTGATTTATGATCTTAAATTATTACAGAGTATATCCAAGGATGTCAGGATTGGGGTATAAAAAATTAATAGACACGTGTCAAGATAAAGAGAGAGGGAGATGTTCACTGGGAGAGCAGACGGCAGCAGCTTACTGAGGTATCTCAATTGCCTCAGCAGCGATGGCAGAGGGGCAGCAGTGAAGGAAGCTGGCAGAGGAAGAGCTGTCTCTGCCTGAGAGCCTCCGTTCTGCTCAGCTTCCTGTTTAGTGGAAAAAAGAAGAAAGAAAAAAAAAGAAAGAAAGAAAAGCCAGAAAAGCCCAGCGAAGAATTCCTTCTAGGATCCACAAAAGCCCCTGATCAAAGGAGCAGGAAGTCTGGCCCTACAGACACCATGACTTAGTAAATATTTGTTTAGGTATCTGAAGTACTGCCATGAGCCGTGCGGGGCACGGTGAGAAGCAGACCCGTGCAGGCACCTTAGACGACGCAAGCTGTGGCTGGTCCTGCTCAAGCAAACTGAGACCTTGCTGAGACACAGGCTGATCTGATGAATGCAGGTGAACAGGGGATTCCTGCCACAGCCAAGGTTTCTCCAAAGTTCAGGGTTCAGATCCATAATTGTGTGTCCTCTCTCTCCAAAGCGCACAGTGAAGGTTGAAGTTTTTGTCTTTCAGATTTCAAGCTCCTGCTGCACCTGATATAAGTGTCTTCCAAAGGTGTATAGGCGACAGCATTTCCATTGCAATCGTTGGGTTTGCAGTGGGCTTCTCTGTGGCCAAAGTGTATTCCATCAAGCATGACTACGCACTAGATGGCAATCAGGTAGGCAAGTAACTCGATGTTGTGTATTAGTCAGTGGTGAATTATTCATTTTAGGAATGCTTTGCCATGTGAATAATTGCCATGAACTGTCTTTTAAGAACAGGCTACTTTTTTTTTTTTTTTTATTCTAGGAATTAATTGCTTTTGGGCTGGGGAATATAGTTGGAGGATCATTCAAAGGATTTGCCTCCAGTACAGCACTGTCAAGATCAGGTGTGCAGGAGAGCACAGGAGGCAAAACCCAGGTACAGAAGATAAAAGATGATGACGGCGTTTAACGTGTGAAAGCTCTCGGGGCTGGCTTGCCCTAGTGCCTCAGGGCACACATTCACAGTGGAATTACTCTCTCATGCAGATTGCTGGTATTATCTCGGCTGTCATCGTCCTGATTGTCATCTTGGCCATCGGGTTTCTCCTGGAGCCATTACAGAAGGTATTCATTGGTTTCTCCTACCCTTTCTTCCTGCTCACCAAAGGCAGGGCTGCTGCAGGAGTCAGTGGGAGCGCTCGTAGACCCCAGGGGGAGCAGAACAGTATTCTGCAAAACGCAGGTTTCTTCACGTACCGTGACAGGGAGGACCATAGCTGTGAATTCACCTGTACCCAGAGACAGATGCGATCGGTGCCTCCTCGCTGAGCAGCATGAGGTGACCCATAGCTCACAGGGCATGACAGGAACAGCTCTCCACCAGGTTTCCAAGCCCCCTTGTGCAGCAAAAAGGTTTCACTGGCAGGCAGGCATCTTCCTAGCTAAACTCCACAGAGGTCTCTCTTACAGCAATTGCTGCAGGATATTACCAGATTTCACGGGGAGTGTTTGTAAGAGCCGAGGGACACGAAGCACTTGCCTGCTTTTCCCCAGAAGGTCACTGCACTAAAGTTTAAATCAGAGCCTTTCTCTCCAAATGAGTGACAGCGAGGAATGTGAAGGCAGCCAGGGCCAGCTGTAACCCACCTCAGTCCAGGCACTCGAAGGGACACAAGTCCTCCAACACAAACATCACAGCACCAGCGTTTAGGTGGCAAAATTAAGAGGGATTTACAGCTGTAAGCCAGGCCCCCCGCTGCGCTGTGGCTTGGGAGATTCCTGTGCAATGGAAAGGATGGATCCTAAACTGCAGCAGCAAAGCACCAGGAGGAGCTGCCCAACCTTTCAGCTGCCCTTTGGTGCTACTTGTGTGCTCTTTTTAAGTCTTAACATTCAGCGTGTGCTTTGCTTGTTTTACAATGCAACCGTTTGGTCTTTGTTAACAGTCAGTCCTTGCATCTTTGGCTCTTGGCAACTTGAAGGGAATGCTCATGCAATTCAAGGAAATAGGCATCTTATGGAGAAAAGACAAGTATGACTGTGTAAGTGGAGTCCCACGCATGATTAGGAATGAAACACTGCAGAAAAATCATTCATTTTGCAAATTCTCTTTATTTTTATATATCTCTCTATTTTATTTTCATACCCGCCTTGCTTCACCAAAAGGAAATTACAATAGTATCAAGCCTTTTTTCATCTTCACACTCCTTGCTTATGTTTTGCATTTTGCCCCACCTGTTTTCAGTCAATTCTCTCTGCTAACGTCTCCTTTTCTATACTACTTTGCATCAATTTCCTCAAAATATAACTCATCATTTAAAACCAATACAGAAAGAAGTTGCATAACAGGTCTAAACAGCTAATGCATGGGCTGCGTATTCCCTTGCATACCCCCATGTAGCTGCCACTGTGGTTAAAAAAAAAAAAAATAGGAAGGTCGAGAGCTCTTAGCAAAGGCGCGGGGACAGCCCGGCTCGGAGCTGGCCCTCCGCTGAGATGTCCCCGCGCCCGCTCCGGGCTCGGGAGGCAGGTCGGGGACACGCGGGTGATGTGGGGCCTCTCCCGTGCTCGCCGCAGGCCATATGGGTGGTGACGTTCTTGGCCGCCGTCTTCCTCGGCCTGGACATCGGGCTGGCGACCGCCGTGGCCTTCCAGCTGCTGACCGTGGTCATCCGCTCCCAGATGTGAGTACTGCTGGTGGGAGCCGCGCGGGGCCCCTGCGCCTCGGGCTGCAGCAGGGCCCTCCGGCCGCGCAGCCAGGGCTCGCGCGCCTTGTGTGCCAAGCAGCAGGATGTCACAAATCAATTTTGCACGTAACCCCCTGGTGTAGGTCCCACTTTGGAGCAGCAGCGGGTCCCTTGCAAGCACTAAGCCCCTTGACAAGCCAAACCGGGTAGGGATTTGACCTGGCGCGAGGCTCCCTTGCCATGGGGTGTCCCAGAAGTACCGTTCCCACGGTCACTCTCCTGATGCTGCAAACTGCAGCCAAAGCCACACCGCGGTGCCTAAAGGGAACTGGCTTGTGTGTAAAGAATCATTCCTAGCAGCACGCGTGCTAAGCACCACAAAAAACGGGCGGGCTGTGAGAAGAGGAGGGTATAAGCGCCGGCTCCCGGGCTGCGCCTCCGCGCGAGGCCGGTCGGGCAGGGCGCAGCGAGGCGGCGCCGCGTGCGGCTGCTCCGGCTGCGCGCGTTTGTATTCCGTGACGCATCTCGTGAGCAGCTGCCAGCTAGCCTGGAGAAAAGGCTCACAGACTAACCCACCATCAGACACCGAATCGAAATCCAACAGCAGCGCTGAAACCAAACAGTGCTGCTTGCTGCCAGTTTTCTCACATTTGAATGAAATATTTGCCAAGAAGCAGCCAGCGATATTAATCCCTTAAATCGTTCCCAAAGGTGCGTTTCAGCTTTACAGAGGTTTCGCCTCCCAGTCGTTGTGCCTACTGCCCGGGGAGAGGTCGCTTTGTCCGATCCTCAAGCCACAGAGCAACCACGAGGCAGCCTGGGGGCTTCAGCACCATCCCCTCCGCCCCGTCTGCCAGGGTGCAGTAGGGGGTATCAATAACCTCATGTGTGTTTGCCTGCAGTCCAAGCTGCACCGTTCTGGCTAACGTCGGGAGAAGTGACATCTACAAAAACAGGAAGGATTACACTGATGTGAGAAATTTCATATTCCTTTTATTACCTGCCGTATTTGCGCTTCTGTAGCAGATGACGTTAGTGATACTGTTGCTTCATTACGCAGATCTATGAGCCAGAGGGAGTGAAGATTTTCAGATGCTCCTCTCCTATCTTCTTTGCTAATGTTGAATTCTTCAAAGAGAAACTCATCACTGCCGTAAGTATCGGGCAGTTGTTTTAAATAGATAAATGGTGTGATGTGTTAAAGGGGAATACAATTTCCCAATAATTAGCATAATTAGGTGTGGTAGGATGAGCTTTAGGCCAGTCAGCACTGCGCAACCTGCTGCAGCTACAGATCTTGCTGGAGCATCATCACTGCAGCCCTGCTCTTGGCACCATCCTTCTAACATTGATGCAAATGACACAGAAAGGCCCCACCATAAGTGGGAGGCACCAAATATACACACCAAAGATGCAGCCTGGCCCTGGTCCCACACTCGCCAGCAGCCTTGTGAGCACAGGGTCGTGGTGGCACCGTGTCCTCCCGGCAGGGCGAGGGGACGGCAGCCTCGACTGGGCTCTGTGAAGACGGAGAAAATCAGGGTGGGCACTCACAGGCAGCTGCAATGGCTCCAAGTAAAACAGCTCAGAAAGGCATCTCTGAAACATGAGCACCACAGATTGAAAGGTAGTAAAGAAATATAAAGATACATTTTTTTTTTTATTATTTTTTTACAAATGCTCTGTGCATTGTAATGAATCCACCTGAGGATATTTGGTCACTCATTTTTGCTTGTGTTCTCTACGCACTGGTGTTTTCTAGACTGAACATCATGGTTTTTTTTTTTTATATGGTACTGGATTTTTTAGCTAAATCTAAAGAATTACTCCAAGTGCTGTTTCTGCAGGTTGGCTTCAACCCAATGAGAATCTTGAGGAAACGCAATAAAGCTCTGAGGAAAATCAGAAAGATGCTGAAGAAAGGAGACCTGCAAGTGACACCTGTACGTAAATCAACTCCACTAAATGCAGAGAGGTTGGGTGTAAAGCGGGCAAGACCCAGGGGAATTAAGCATCAGCTCTCTAGCTTGTAGTGGCTGAGAAGAGCCTCACAGTTTCCTCCTGCCATGTCCAGATTCAATATGCTCTTCCCCAAATTACCACTTTATGACTTAAAGGCAAGTTTCAAAGTAAGATTGTACATAGCTCTCATAGCTAGAGACCCACACCCATGCCATGTGTCTGTATCTCATGTATCCACAGCAGACTTTTGCTTGATCAGATCGGATCACACGGAGGCAATGTACTTGCTGAGTTAATGATAAGATAAAGTTGATTTTTCAGTCCAAATCTTTCATGTTTCTTGTTGACTTATGCCAAAGCCACTGAATCAAAAGCCATCTGACCATTGACTTTGGGAACAATATATCCTTGTGGATAATAAAAGTCAATGATTAATTGATTGCAATGATGATTAAATGATTAATGAGAGAAATGTCAACATTTCCTAACTCTTCCAGACCTGGGGGAGGCAGAACTTTCTCTGTTGTAAAGTGCAGGTAGCTCCTGCTCCATCTCATGGGTACACAGGCTTCACACCGCCATGACTCTCACCCTGGTATAAGCCACTCTCTATCCTGAGCAGTCTTAAACCCCAGCAGTAACTGTGACACTTTCCTCCTCTGTCACAGAAAGGCTTGGTTTGCATGGCCAACCACGCATATGAGCCTGATGAAGAATTAGACAACAACAGGATAGAGGAACTGGACCAGCCCACCGACCTGACGGACTTGCCCGTTCAGATAGACTGGACCACCGACCTCCCTCCCACCATCTCTGTGCCCAGAGTGGACATCCACAGCATCGTCCTGGATTTCTCGGCTGTGTCCTTCCTTGATGTATCTGCCATGAGGGTCCTCCAAAAGGTAACTGGAGTTCATGGGGTGGACAAAGAGTGAACATATAAAGAGAAAAATATATGAATGTAATGAGCTTCTTAAAGGTATTCCAATACGGCCTGGAAAATCAGGGACAACCTTTCAGATATTGTTAATTCCAATAGACATTTTCCATGGAAAACATTTAGGATATAAAGATATAATACTGTCTAAATGTAGGATAGTATTTTATATATATAAAAAGATATATACACACACACATGAATTCATACATATATAGAATATCATAGGTTTTAACTAAAATGTTGCTTGGAACTAGAGCATTATTGCTGGCCCTGGCAGCCTTTTTTTAACTAGTAGCATTTTGTGACCCTTTACAGAAACGAACATAGGAAATATGGCCGTAACAGAGGGTTGGGGTCTAGCACGCTGCGGTTTCATTTCTGCTCCTGCTGTCACTTTCCAGGGCAGTCTTGAACAAAGAAATAAGGATAACATTTTCAGGCAGTGGCGGCTACAGTTAAATATTTAAATCCACAGGCTGATTGCATGAACTGTAGTTTTGCCTGAACTTCTAGTTAGAAAAATCTCTCCTTCTGGAGTCTCAGTTTCATCATGCATAAGCAGGTGCAATAAAGCCATACAAGTTATGAAAGATGATGTTTTTCACCATCTGCTAAATGTGTTAATACTGACCCTTTTCAAAAGGACCAGTTACCACATGAAGGGACTGCTCTGACTTTAGATGCAGCAGGGTTTGGATTTAAAGCTCTCTACCATTGTTCAAAAAGCATTTGATATTGTAAATTTGCCTGAATATCTGCTGTAGCTAACTAGTGTAATGGCTGTTACTAGCAAAAATACCAGTAGCTGAATGTTGCCTGTTTTATGCCCAACAGACTTTGAAAGAGTTTGTCCGGATCGACATAGATATTTATATTGTGGCGGCCCCTGGTGAGTTCCCGTGTTTTGTCGGTCTCTGTTTAGTCCTGCCTTGTCTCTCTGCCTTCCCCATCCACCCCAGGGCAAGGCTGAGAAGGATCAACCCAGTTTCACAGTCCAGCCATAGTCCAAACCGTCTCCCTGCTCCCGCAACGAGGCAGCCCTGGGGACAGCGAAGGTGGATTTTGCCTACAGGTGCCCTGTCTATACATCCCCGGCGAGGGCAACAAGAGCCACTGTTGGGTGGCCTAGGTTAGACGCTGAGCAGAGACGGGGCTCGAAGTCTCCCCTGCCTGGGGAGCTAATGGAAGTTTATGTCCCACCCTCCCCACACCAGTGAGCAGGAACCCGTCTGCGCGAACCGGAATTTCCCGCTAGGGTGTCTCTGTCACTTCTGCAGTTTCAAGGGAAGCCACGGTGTGTTCCGCTTCTGTCCCCCTGCAGAGGGCTTCCTGGACAAACTGGAGAGAAGCGCGTTTTTTGATGAGGAGATTAAGCCATCCATGTTTTTTCTCACCATTCATGATGCAGTTTTACACATTTTGCTCAAGAAGGACATAGCCAGCTCACCAAAACTAAAGCCCACCGAGGTAATGCCACTGTTGTCATCTTTTGTTGTATTACGTTAGGTCTTTTGTTGAGCCTCATCGTACCAGCAGTGATCTGCATATCTGGCCATACATACCCCTCTGCAGTGTCTAAATTCAAAAAGTTAGTGGTCAGAATCCAGCCGGTCTCCAGTAGATCTGGAGATTTGGAGAGTAACCACAGCCCTTGGCTGGGTGCCTCACAAACCACTTCTTTAGTTCACTGAAAGAGGTGTGAATAACCCAGAGATGGGCCCTGCGGTGCATTTTGCTTGAAGCCACCTCCTTGGGAACACAGGCAAGAAGGTGGGTCTGGGGGATCTGGCCAGGGCAGGATACTTTGAATCAGTATCTAATCCTACTTAAGTAAACTGGCCCAGCCTTCCTGTCCTGACTCAGAGATGTGTCGGGCAGGGGGCACGAAGGGTTGACAGGTGAGAGCATCTTCCCTCCTTCCACGTTGACTCTTTTGATGTGAGGAAAAAAAAAAGATAAAAAGAAAAGAAAAGCCAACAAATTAAAGAAGCAAACATTCAGGTTTCTAACTCCAAGCTTCTTGTGCTCCGTGCAGGAGAAGGGAAGCAGCAACGACTGCGTTATCAGCACCAGCGGAGGCCTGCGCAGCCGGGAGCACACGGTAAGGGCTCCTGCCTCCCGCCCGGGCGGAACGCAGTCCCCAAAGCTGCTCGTCAGGCAACAAAAGCTTCAGCATCGCTTGGCTCTCGCGCCAGCCCCGTAATTTACTAATGGGAACTGACTTAAGGCAAAGCACTGCAGGAGGAGGGAAGGCACTGCGTGCTCACAAGGGGCTATCCCTGGCCTTGCCGGCTGGTGACGGGGGATAGAAGGGCAGTTTCTTGTAACAAAGGGAAAAGCAGGATCCAGACGTAGCAGCTCCATGAGGAGGAAAAAAAGAAAAAAAGGGTTGAATGTTATACAGAAATATTAGACAATCAGACAAAGGCCTTCCCAAAACTCTTCTGCTTCGAGATAGCAAATTCTCACATATGGCTCACCTGAGGGTGTATACCCTGCTTATTCCTCATCCAAAGTGACTTTATTTCTACATCTTTCCTACAGATCCCAACAGAAACAAAATTTTAGATTGAATATTCCAAATGTTGTATCATCCAGCAGCACAGCGCCGCTTACCAGAAGGTGAATACAGACACAGTAACGCGTGAAGATGGACAGATACTTTCATAAACCTTACGGATACTTTCATAAACCTTATGAAGGATTTACTATATAAGATTATGTCCCAAGTTTTGGAATGGGCTTGTTAATGTTTGTGTGTGTTTGTGTATATATATAGAGAGCTGTATTTATGTACATATGTGGGGGCTAGAATGACATGGATTTTCTTATTTCATACTTTGCTGACACAGTTTTGCTCACACAGTTGAAAAAGCAAGTAATGATAACCCTATTCACATGTGCTTGTACATAGACCTGTATTATTTCAACAGTCTGTAGACAACCTGTACAGTTACTAGAAATTATATAAATATTTTAAATTTTGCAATTTGTATCATATATTCAAATAGTTGGGAGTGATATTTTATCTTCAACTTGTGTATAATTTATATTCAAGTTTGCTTTAAGGCTTGTAAGATACAGCCTCATCAGCTCACTGCCAAGCACAGTGAGGGCCTAATGTCTGCTGTAGAACATGAAGGTAGTTCAGTAAGGATTTACAGCATTTGCACAAACAAACATGATTCTTTTACTTGTTTTGGGTTGATATAAAATGCATATGACAGGACACAGGACACATATTTATACTAAAATATCAAATAATGATTTTTGTAACTGTGGTTCTTGCTACATTTGTGAGCATATCAGCTTGGTAGCTCATATTCAGTCTGGTGTCTTGTTATAACACTTCTTTATTTATGGTGATTTGAAAACTGAAAGGAAAATAAGGAATGTCAATTCAACTGTGTTCAGGTCCATGTGGATACCACGTATAGTGCCAAGGAATCGTATGATGAACCAGTCTTCCTATCTGCATTACTGACCTACATCGCTTCGGTTGATCGTGGCAAAGAGCTCAAGATGGTCTCTACCAAACCGGAGCCTAAAGTCCAGGTGGGGAATGCGGCCGTTTTCTTTCTGGAGGGCTTTTGCCTGCCTGTTTGCGTGAAGGCAGCCCCAGGACGTGTTCCAGGCAGCAAGCAGGCAGGAACCCTGGCCCCAGGAACCAGCTCGGGAGGAGATGCCAGAAGGCCAACGCTCTCCCAGGGCTCTCCGACCAACCTTCAAAGGTCTTTAAGCTAAGAGAGTCCACTCTGATCTTCTGGTCTGCATAATCAGAGGCACAACTGCCCTCAGTTGCCACCTCCTTCAACACTTTCAAGTCTAAGACCTGAAGCTGAGCTACAAGATATCTTTTGGAGAGGAAAAAAACCCGTCTAATTTAAACATGGCCAGTGCTGGAGATACAAAGAACCTTCCCCCAATGGAAAGGAAAAAAGGAACAACCTTGGGAGTCTGAAAGAAAGGGCAGTGTGAAATCGCAGAAGTGTTTTATTTTTCCCGCTTAGACTTGATTTCCAACCAAGACAAAAGCGATGAGAACAGTGCATTTGGGAGTGTATTTAGGATATGGTAGAGGGAAGAAGAAAAATAGCCCAAACCAATAATCTTTATTTCAACAATCTGCAAGATCTAAAACAGATTTTGAAGGAAACCAGACAGAAATAAGTGGGGAGAAATGCAGCTTGATTTTATAAAGCTGATAATGTTAAAACAAGGAGACTTTGAATACAGAGAGAATAGGGTGACCATGAAGTCTGAGATGAAAGAAACACCGTGTTTGGAAACCACATTCAAACATTTGCAGATGATAAACAAACAGCAGCCCCGTGGTAGGTGATCATTAGCCTGAAATGCTGGGGAGAGAAGGCCTGGGGCGACGGCGCCAGCGAGACGTCGCACACCGACTACTGCAGACACCAAAGCAGCAGGTGGCCGCTGCACTTGCCCACTGCGTTTCTGAACTTGCCACAGCAGTTTCGCTGCTTAAGGGAGGGCTGAGTAACCTCTTGCAAGTTCAACCAGAGCTGCCTACCCAACGCAGCCTTGGAGAACACACGGTTTGCGTTGGAATATTTTTTTCCCAAAGAATGCGAAAGATCTCAGTGCTGCTGCGTGACGCCTAGCTGAGCTCTCATTAGAAATACTCCGAAACTCAGTCCCGAAACTCATGGTCAAGAAAGATGAAGTCATAGCGAGACTAAGGTGAAAAGTTGCGGCTGTTTGCAGAACAGAGAGTCTGCATTGAAGGGCTCAAGAAGAGCTAGAGATAGGTCAGGGGTTCAACCCGAGCGAGAGGAAAAGCTACGCAAGAGGGAAAGTAACACTGCTAAAGGGGGAAAATGGATATAAACTGTCAAAACATAAACTTAGGCTAGAAATTAGAAGCCAGTGCCTAATTTTTCCAATGGTGAGGCTCCAGACCAGCCTTTCTGAATAGGAGGAGCAAAAATCTGAATTACTTCTAAGGGGTAGGCTCGACACCCCTTAGAATTTGAAGTTATGAATTTAAAGTTCTATTTTGAAACATTACTACACAAAAATGAATTTTTTCATGTCCATTTGCTTACATCCACTATCATTCTTTCCCATTACATGAAAATGTTTATTACGATCGGTCCCATTAACACCAAAGAATCAACTATGTTCTACAGTTCAAATGACTGATGAAAGTACCAAGTATAAAGTATGAAATAGCTCAACACGCTGAAGAGCCAGCTATGAGGGCATCGTTGCTATACAAAGATCATTTGACAGTAGCTAAGAATTGTTTTTAAGAGCATAAAATAAAATACACTGGAAATAGAACTTAAATAATACTGAAATTTCCTTTTCAGAAGCAGAGTCAAGACGAAAATGAATATAAACCTTGACAATGGCATTTCTGGTCATTAGAAATTTTGACCTATGACATTTCTGAACTGCCAGCGGAAACAAGCAGGTATTTTGAAAAAAGTAAAATCCCATAAATAAACTCAAAACAACTGTTAACTGAAGGTTACCAAGGAAGTAGTAAACAGAAATCTCTGACTGAAGAGCTTGTAAATATGACAGCATGGACAGGACCCTGCTAAAGATACAGAGCGGTAAGTAAAAAGATTCAGGGCTTCCTTTACAAGCAGCACACAGAAACTTGACCAAAGTCTAAACGCTGCATATACCCGAGATGACCTTTAGGCTAAAGTCCTGCAGCACGACGGCTTCATGGCCCTCAACAGTCCAAGGGATCCCACCAGCCCCGGGGTCAACATTGTGCACATTCCAGTGAGCGAAACGCCCCCTTTCCCAACCTCAGGAATAACCCCACGAGGCGTCGCGCATCCTGCCCTGCAGCGCATGGGGTCCTCCGAGCTGTTGGGTGAAGCCAGGATGGCTGTTTTGCCATTTTTGGAGGTGTATTTTACCAATAACATCAACAAAAAAAAGTCCGGACCCAGGACTACAAGGTTTGACCCCTTCAACCTGCTTTACCAGACACTGGATAACACCTAATAAAGATGTGCAACCCAAAGAGTTTCTAAGAACTAGATGGAAATAGTTGCATGGTTCTGTCACGAGCAGTTCACAGGTAAGAGCAAACCTGCCCGCGGGGCGTTCTCAGGCACACGAAGCTTCGGAACAGGGATGGCATCTGGAAACCCGAATAAACCCCCTTCAAGAAGGTGCATCAGACCAGCTGGGCTTTAGAGAGCCAAGTAGTACCAGCCACCTTAAGCCACATTTCCTACTGGATGAAATTACATTCCCACCTGAACCTGCCTAAAGCTACTGCCTACTCACTCACTTAACAATGACAAAACACTTCAAAGTTATTCATGTATTTATTATAAATTACTGAAACAAAACAATGGTGACAGAGCAATTTTCTCATTTGTCCACCCCGAAACAGTCACTTTTCATCAGCCCTGGACTGCATCATTCTACCACAAAGTCTTTTTCTTTGCCATGTGTTTTGTTTAAAATGCCTTTTTGTATTCTTCAGAGCAACCAAAAAAAAGACAGCCAACTTCTCAGAAATACACGGGTTTTTCACCAGTTGACACTTACTCATCATTTGTTTGCATGCTTCAAAGTTTATTTGCACAACTCCAAAGGTTTGTCATGTGTCTATATTTATCTGAAAGGCAGCTGGAAAGATTTGCCCACGGCCACAGGGAAATCAATGTCGGTCAAGGACACAGCAAATCTAAAGGGCACTCGCTCTGGTAATTAGAAAACACGGGGTCTGTGTGTAAAATTACAAAATTTGTAATGTTGCACCACCAAGGCTCTTCGACAAAGTGAACTAATAAAGAAAAAGATGTTTACAAAACAAGTAGTAACGCTAAGGTTATGAGAAGGTAGTTGAGGTTATTATAGTAGGAAATTATGAATCTTAAATAAAAAGAAAAAAATCCTACCTGAAAGCACCACTGCTAGAAAACTGACATTTGGGAAAAAAAAGACAGCCCAGCCCTGCCAATGCTCGGAAATGCAGAGATAAGCACTCGGCAGGGTGGGCGGCACTGCCGTGTCGGCGTCGGCTCCTGCTACCAGCCACGTCACAGGGAATGTTCACACCTTACCTTGATTGTATTTGTATTTAAGAGTGTGCCTATAAAACGTGAATTTTAAGACCAAAACAGACCCAGCCACCTCCTTAAATATCAGCTTCAAAAAAAAAAAAAAAAAAAAAAAAAAGATGACCTTTATACGAACCACCGGCTGTTAAGTTCAATCTCTATCACACAACTGAAACAGATAAAGGCTTTGCAGGGTTTTTATTTTATTATTATTATTTTTTTTTTAGATCTACACAACAGATTTCAGACCCCTTCTTTCAGATTATCAAAATGGGAGGTTTTGCTACTGTACATGTTATATAAAGCGACACAGGGAAATGCCACTTCCCTCCACAAAACAACCCGCTTGAGATACGGTGAGCCCATCCACGGCCGCTTCCACACAAACACATCCCCAGGCAAACACAACTGTCTGCGTTCAACACTGGCGAGGAGTGTACGTGTAAACAGGCCCATCCAAACTAAAACCGAGCTTCTTAAAAACAAACAAACAAACTAAAAAAATACCCACCCCCACCGCCCCCCGCCAAAATCCTCAATATATTATGACATGGTCTCATGCCATGCCCAAAGCTGCATTTCTGGTACTTATTTTGCTCTCCTGATATTGCAGATTCTTTTCTTTTCTTGTTTTTTTTAAAGATGCAGTATGTTGCACATCTGATTTCTAGTGCCATGAATTCAGAACAGCCTGAACTCACACTCGGTAATGGCAACTGTTAATATAAAAGACATTAAAGTTTCCTTAGTATATCATTATGCTGTCCATTTGGAAATATTAGTACCAAAATGGTGTCCAGGAGCTGTGTCTGTGTTAACTTCACATAGAAGCCCAGCACTTTTGCAACCATATTGCAATTTGATTATTGTACAGAGGTTAACAAAAAATGTATCACAAGTGAAACTAAACATTGGATTTAACCAAAACAATCTTGGTACAACACCTGTTCATTTTCTCCAGGAAATAATATTACACGTTTTCATCTTAGGACAATTTAGCCACACTAGAGACAGAAGTTCTGTTAAAATGCAACTGTGGTCTACTAAGACACTTATTTCAGCACTACAGAATATTTGAAGTCAGAGTCCTACAGCCAAGGTTTAAAAATTATTAAAGATTCAAACCTCCAAAGTGTCCTACAGTCAAAATAACAGTATTAAAAAAAAATTAATTAAAAGACTGTTGTATATAGTTTTATCCTCTTCATAGCACTCTCTATTCACAGAACTGCCCAAATCACTGGTAGTAGGGTCTGTACCTGGCCTGGTCGGGGTGGTGCGGCCCCGGCAGCGGCGCCTGCGCCGGAGGCCCCTGCATCCTCGGGGGCGGCGGCGGCCCCCTCGGAGCTGGCCAGATACCCGGGCTCATCCCACCCGGCTGCGTGAAAGGGGGGCTCAGGGTTCCTTGGTCCTCGCTGAACTGCGGCAGAGAGCTGGGGTTGTAGTGGTGTGGAGGGGGCGCGCTGACGTTCACGGGGGGCCCTCCGTGCTGAGGAGGGGGAGGCCCCGGCGGAGGGTGATTCATGTAGGGTGGCATCTGGGCGATGATGTGTCCGGGCGGGGGCGTGATGGGCGGCGGGGCCGAGGCCAGGGGCGGCGGCGGCGCCTGGCTGTACACCATGTGCGGGGTGCCCGCCGCCTGCGGCGGGTGCTGCAGCGGGTGGCTGATGGGCGGCGGCGGTGGCGGCGGCGGCGCGTAGTGCTGCTGCGGGGGCAGGATGTGGTGCGGGTGAGACACCACGGGCTGGCCCTGGTACTCGGGGTGGTGGTGAGCAGGGGCGGGCGCTGGCGGAGGCGGCTCTCGAGCGGCCGAATTGGAGTCGTCCTGGATGGGGACCGTGATGAGGTTGCTGTGTTTCCTCGTGGAGATGCGGAAGGTGTCCTGGGCGACGGGGCGCGGCGGCGGCGGCGCC
>VZSV01000101.1:1464983-1483181 GCA_013398735.1 Nothocercus julius
CTTTTTATATAGGTACATCACAAATACACTTCTCGTTTGTTTCTGTTTTCATTCCAAAGTGTGTATTTGGATTATTCAGCAAAAAAGAAACTGCTATACTTCGCTGTACTTAAATATCTGCAAGTTAAGTACCCAGTCTCCAAAGTAGCCAATGCAAGTGGAGTTATGTATTTTTACACAGACATGCATTAAGGTTCTCAATCTATTCTTATAGAATAATCATGTTTTTTGCAATGAGAATTATGGGCACCTGAATAATCTTAATCTTCCCCCATATATGTGTGGCTTGAGACAATCTTTAACTGGCATGTGCAATACATATATATATGTATATGTATATGTATATGTATATGTATATATGTGTGTATATATATATATGTATATGTATATATATATGTGTGTGTGTGTGTGTGTGTGTGTGTATATATTATTTATTATTATTTTTTTACACAGACTTTTCATCATGTAGTACACCAGATCCTAGACCTGTTCCTGGATGGAAAAGTTGTGTATGAGAAGAACGATGTCTGTGCAACCCCCGTCTCATTCGTCTCAGGAGCCAGAACCCAACTGAAATTAGGCAGAGGGCTGAAGCGGTCAGGGAGCACTCTCGTATTTCAGCTAGTTAAAAGCTCTCCTGGGAAACTGCATTCTGCCCCCGGCTGCCTGATGGCAGCCAAGCCTCATCAAACAGCATTTTCAGAGATGGTTGCTAATTGCATCCTCTTCTGTTTCTTATTATCCAGGATCTTGATAATCTATGATCTGGTTCATAGATAAACCAGGCAAACCCAGCTGCAGCTTGAGGTCGGTGAAATCAGGAATCTGAACATAGAAAGTATCTGAACAGCCAGGTCCTACGTGTATGTAACTGGGCACCAAAGACCATGAGGCCTTATCTAGGCCTTAATCTCTTCACCTCATTTCCCTCTCCTTAAACCAGGAATATTATCACTTCATTACCTCAGAGTGATGTTTGAATTAAGTAATGTTGATGAAGGACTCAGATACTAGCTATAGAAAACCCCATAAAGAAATCATTCTTCCTTCATTTTAAATAATATGGAATAAACAAATCTTAGATCTAAAGACAAGGTAAAACACTGCTTTGTTGAGTAAGCACCATCCTATGTCCATATTAAGGGCAGGAAACAAGTCGAAAGCAAATACCTAGCTGAATCTCTCATAACACATGCATGCAAGGGGAGCACATTCTGCAGCTCTGATTGATTCTAGTGTACTTTACTATGCAGCCCTAATAATGTCCTTTTATTGTAATTTTGTTCTCTTCCCCTAAGATATGCACAGACCTGATGCTGTGAGTTTTAAAGGTAGATTTCAACAACAAACTTTAATAAACTCAGAAATTATGTCCAGCTTGCAGCTCTTGGTTTACAAACCATTGACTAGATTCATTTTTACAGAATACCAGAAAAGAAAAGGTCCTTACCGTTCTTATTGACCTCACAGCTACAATATCCAAGAAGGACACTGCTCCAAAATCAAAAATGAGGCTGTGGATGGGCACCTTGGGGACATTTACTTTGACTGGGAGTTCCGAATTCCAGTCCACCTGGATCTCCACTTCTTTGGTGGGGACTTGAAGATCTTCATTATCTTCAGGTTCCTCATCAGGCTCAAAAGCTTCGTTATTAATACCAGGCTCACTGATGATGCCATTCTAATAGAGCAGGTAACATACAGAATATAACATTCAGTTGTGGAGACTGGGAATTATGGTGATACTTCTCTGTGATAATTTGTGTTTTGGGAATGAATGAGACTGATACTGCATACAAGTGTTTAAGATAAACAAGGCAAAGCAAATAATTATCTCCTCCCCTGTACCATATATTTTCCTTCTTCCTATTTTTTTATTAAAAGAACATCTTCCTACACAAAGGCCACTGTTGAAAAAGAAACAAATATTTCAGAGCCATTCCTCCCCTCAGAAGCTTTATTTCTATTTAAGACTGGTATTTTTAGCTCTGAATTGGATGTACTGCACATAATAATGCAGCAAAACTGCGAGGCTAGAAGTTGAATTGTCACATAACTAAACATTTAACTCCATCCACAGGTGGAATGTATACCAAAAATGTTGCATCTTGCACTGAGAGTGCTGACAACATTATGTCCATTCCCAGCTTTCAGGTTTGGAGATTTGATAGGCCACTCCTATATGCACTTAACTGTAGAAATATATGTTCCATACTCAGAAAAAACATGTGCTGCTTCCTCTAAAGAAGATGCCATGTCTGCCGACCAACAGCAGTAGCCCAACTGTGCCTAGGAAGTTGGGTAACAGGAGCAGGGATGTATGGAAGAGCCAGCACTCTGAGTGCGCAGAGGCGGCCTGCGGTGCTTGGGGTCAGAAGTAAGACCAGGGAGCCTGTTATTTCTCCTGCACTTAGCACCTCCGCTGCCGCAGCTGCCCGGGGGTCTTTGGCAAGAGCTGTGCTGTTCTGCCACGTCCCTGCAGGCCCCGTTCTCCTGCCACGGGGAATCAGTCACACCTTTCATCTCTCTTTTAAAGATCAGCACAGAGGAGCTTATAATTAAGACTAAAGTAATAAGCATTAACAGCAATCCTTTGAGAAAGAAAAGGAAAGAAAAAAAATTACCTTAGTAGCTTTTAATTTCCCCTTCTTGATTAACTTTTGTATCTTTCTCAGCGCTTTAAGTCTCTTATTATAAACCTTAACTGCATCAAATCCCACCTACAGAAAAAGGATCAAGACGTCAAAATGTTTTAATTTTGCCTATATAAAATTCCGCAGAAATCCCCAAACCAATTAAGTAGCATCCAGAAAAATCATCATGTATCACTTACTGTGGACTTGAGGCTGCTTTTCAGACCATCAATGTTAGCATAAAAAATGGGACTTGAAAACCTGAGAATTTTCACTCCTTCTGGTTCTACAGCCTGTTATCAAAGAATGAAAGGTCAAGGAGCAGCTCCCATACTTGGATAGCAAGAAACAGTTTGGTCATTAAGCAGAATCCAGCAGGTAGCTGATTCACAGAAATGAGACTGATGGCAGGTTGGCTTTAAGGAAAGTTCAGCTGCTGCAGTTTCTAGAAGCTCATTACCACAGCAAGCAATATGGACCAACCATCTGTATGGAGATGAAGCATTTAATGCTGAAACTTGTTATCTTCATGCACTCTACTTCCAAATTCAAGTTGTCCCCAAACTGCAGAACTTTCTTTTACAGTGACTTGCAAGTTGAAGGCAAACAGCTCAGCATTGACTTACATTTTTGTATTCCTTGACTTTCTTGTAGATATCCGTGCCAGGAATGTTGCCAAAGCCACCCCATGAGGGACTAACAGAAACAAAAGAAAAAATAGTGCAGGAAAGCATGATACTAAGGCATGGCAGAATTACTGCATACAAACTATCACGGAGTCTTAGAGCCTGTTTTCTTCTAACAAGCCAGGAAAATGCTGTAACTTTGTTTTGTGTCCTTCTGCAAAGGCCTTTTTCTGCTCTGTAGTGGAAAGTCCTTGTTAAAGACAATGCACTTTGGTCTCGGCCTATTGACCTCATCATTTTTTGAGCAGAGCTAGCCAGGTAACTTGTTCTATTTGTTTCCCACACCAGAAAAATATGTTAAAAGAACCTTATTTTGGATCAAATGAAAAAACAGCTTTTGACTTGGAAAGAAATCGATCATTTTTTTCATTTCAAATCAACCGAAACAAACTGTTTACATGGTTGTCAGATTACTTAATACTTCTTGTTCAACCCTTTTTCTTTGGATTTGGACGGTAAGAAAAAACTAATTTTTTGGGGCTCCAAATATATTCTTAACAGCTGAAGCAAATTGTTCTGAAGTTTGTAACACCTTACCTCCTTTCTCTTTTTAAGCTTCATTTCACAAATCTGTGTTGAATTTCTGAATAGTTTTTGAGACTGTTAAAATTCCATTTTTTCTTAATCTACTCTTGAGTGACATATTTTGGAAGATTCTAGTTTTACACATTTGCTGACAGTGAAACTCTGTTTTGGTACTGATTGCAGCGATACGTCCTGGACTTCAGGCTGAAGGAAAGGTCTTATGTACTACTTTAAGAGAAAAGGCCAAACAATGTTGCAAGTCAAATAAGGTTCTGCAAAGCCACCTTTCCTCACCGTTCACTGTCATTAGAACAGCAAGAGATTGGGCACAAATATGAAATTCTGTCCTACTCTCATGCTTTCTCTTCCTTTTCTTCCATAGACATACA
The DNA here is from genome assembly GCA_013398735.1 of Nothocercus julius. Classification (NCBI taxonomy): domain Eukaryota; kingdom Metazoa; phylum Chordata; class Aves; order Tinamiformes; family Tinamidae; genus Nothocercus; species Nothocercus julius. Next base: position 1,469,217 of record VZSV01000101.1, read on the forward strand.
CTCAGCGTGGCATAAAAAGGTTACTGGCATGTGCATACATACCATGCTATAATGACATGATAAGAGTTACTACAGCAATTAATTCACTACAGAAATTCATGCACCTTTATATATTCGATCCAAAACATTTCATTCTCAGAACAAGTGCCTAAATAATATATGTTTTTCCATATATCACCTTACTTTTTCATAGTATAACTTGGTCAAGTATTTCTGCTGCTGTGTTACTTACAACTGAACTCTCAGCACGACTGTCAGCAATCCAAACAAAAGGCCAGCAAGTAATCCCAAATCAAGTCCCAAAATGATGGATGCTACACACGTAAAAACCCAGATAACCTGCAGAAGAAACAACAAATGTAAAGTGTGTTAAGCACAAAATGTGCCTGTGGTCACTGTAAAGAATCACTAGTAGCATAAGAATTTAAACTTTGAAGCTGACCATGGCGCACTGTCAATTTACTGACTCCCACATGATGGTCTCCTTCCCCCTCCAAGCTACTTCTGTCTGTTGTCACCTTACGAAATATATTTGACTTTTAGATTTTTAATTTTTTATTATTATTTTAAACAGAGGGACATTTTTCCAGGATCCAGTTACCTTAGTGAAATTTAAGAGGATGAAATTAACCTCTGCGTTTCTTAATCTTTGTTTTCCTGACAATAGTAGCTTTTGTTAATCTCACTTTAGAAATCTGCAGCAATGTGTTCTCCCCAAGGTGTAACACAGCGTAAGATGGCCCTCCTAGAGGACACAGACAGAGGGAAGGGGGCTGCGCAGCGATGCTTGAGAAATCACTGTTCCAAAGAGAAGCATTTCAGAGGAACAGCTTGATAGGGTTTTCTAGAGCCTCCACTGAGTACTGAGGCAGAACGGCTGGAGAGGCTCCTTGGGTCCTCCCTACGTCACTGCCCAGGAGGGCACCCAGCAGAGCTGAGTGCTCAAAAGGCTGAAGTCAGTGGCATCTTTTCCCTAGGAAGGGGACTAGTGAAGACTGACTGAAACTATTCAAATTTACTTAAAACAGGGACTGCCCAAAGACACACACTGTAAAATCTGTGCACACTAAGGACTGCATGGGGAAAATACTTGCCATACTTGAAAATACGTGTTCTCTTCCTGCCCAAAGAGCTGTGCTGAGGGACAGAAATCCCAATGGGGGAATGTTTTTATTTATTTATTTATTTATTTATTTACTTATGAGGACTACCCAAGATTATCCAGGCAAATGTATGATAATGTGATAATGGTATAAATATAAATGTGTGAATTAAGAAAATGTCACAATCTTAAACATTTTAAGCTGTGCTGAAGATCAGAGCAGACTGCTAAGGGTGCACAAAGGCTGTCTTCATTCTGATTTTCAAGGTATCTCAACACAAGATTTCTGTAAACTATACTCATTGCTATGAAGAACACTGCACAGGGATAATACCCTCATCAGTGTCCTTACGGCAGGATACAGGGAATAAAGATGATATGGAAAATACTATGTAAAACTCTAAAATGGGGATTTTTTCCTTAACAGCACTTCTATTTGGAGGATGCACACAAAAGTGACATGCAGTTGCAAATTTGAGCTCAGGTCTACAAAACTCTCCTTATGTGACAGTTACAAAAAATCTGGATGGCATTAAAAGGCAAAAAAAGAAAAAAGCACAGGCAAAAACACTAAATGAGAAAAAAAACATCACTTACAGCATCCACTTTATTTTGTCTCCACAGACGCGGGACATCAAACACTTGCATGAACATCCCTTTCAAGTTGGCTATAACTACAGCTGCCAACACAGACTGTGAACAAGAACAACAAAAAAAAGTGAAAAGAGTGCTATTCAGAACAAATTGACACATTTTCTGTCAGTTTTCTGTCTGCAGAGTGCACAGCACTCTATGTGATAAATCAGAGCCTCATCTGGTATCAATCACCACAGTTAAATGGGCCAGTGAATACAGTCCCTAAAAGCCGAGCTTGCCAATGCGGCTGCTGCTCGTGGCCGCTGCAGAGCAGGCATACGGTACCTTTTGCAAGGGCTCCAGCAGCTTCCCCAGGGCCACAATGGCAATGAGAACAATCCCGGCTGAGATTATCCCGGCCACCTGCAAAGGACACAGTCATTAGAGGAGCTGAGCCTAGAAAGTCTCCAACTTTCTTATGCAAAGCAAAATACCCAGGTAGTTGCATGTTGCACTTCAGCAGGAACAGGGAGACCTGCCAGGAGGCCACTGCACTCAGGCACCACTTGGACAACCACTGAATGCTTTGACTGCACTGAGGGAATTGGAGCAAGCAGGGAGCATGAGCAAGCAGGGAGCAAGGAGCATCCTCGGGAGGCAGAGCTGCATGGAGAGGGGAGAGGAGAGGCTCTGTGTGCCTGCCAGAACAGGGCTTCTGGATGTCCTGTGCACCTTGCTGCTAGGTAGGTGTGAAGCTGCAGCGCTGGGGATGAGGAGCACAGAGAACAAGAGGAAGGTGCACGCGAGCAGAGCGTGCACGGCCCACAGGAGGGCTGCTCCACATGGCCTGCGGCGTTCACCTAGCACAACTCTCTGGGAGAGGCTCTCCGTGCTTCGACCGCATCCCTACTGTGACATGGAGTCCCGTATCTGGGAATCAAACTGTGGGACATTAGTCCGGAAGGCTGCTGACCGCTGACGTAACTCACAATAGGAAAAACGTTATTGCCCTCTTCTGGCAGAGCTACAAAAAGGAGCGCAAGGAACTCGCTGAGGGATCTGTGGCTTTTCCTCCTCATTTTGTGAAATGTGCCCGTTGTGCCCTCTGCAATCTTAAACTTAGCTGTTCAAGGACTGGCAAGAAGAGGTCATGCATTACCTGGGTCTTTCCCCCAGTACTTTCTTGGACTGCAGTCCGTGACAGAGCAGTGGTTGCAACAAAACAAGAGAAGGCTCCTGAAAAAATGTTGCTGATCCCAAAGGCAATAAACTCCTGAAAGATAATTGGATGATGCTGTAAATACAGAGTCCCTTAAGACAGTTTTGCAATGTAGAATGACAATATTTTTCAACAGTGCTTTTTAAAGTAGGTAGCACTATACAACAGAAGAGCCTAGCTGTTAATGTCGACGCTGCTTCCTGTGCCAATGTAACCGTATCTGTTCAGAAGCCAACGTAACTCAGTTTGTGTTCTCTCACTAAGGTGGACAAGCCTGTCTCTGTATAAAGGTATTTGTAGCTTGTTTCCGTCACTGTTACCAAAGCTAACTTTTCTACCAACTATACTGGCATAACTGCACGAACACATGGGACTGGTATAATTTTAACTCCTGAATACCATCAGCTAAACAAATACTATTAAATCAGTACAACAGCCCGAGTTTAGACGAGCCTTTCATTAGCGCAAGGCATTCTATTATTAGTAGAAGTAATCAGGAGCTTTCCAAAGAAACGCAGTTTCACTGAAAACTTCTAGTTTGCTGAGCCAAAGGTATTTCAGCCTGAACATCCCAATGAGCTCCTGCTGGGCCTGGCAGCGTTCTCACAGCTTTGCCCAGGGTCACAGCTGCTGGCACCTACAGAGGCTGTTTTTCTGCTCAAGTGACAAGGACCCGGGCACTGGATGCCCATAGATCTGGGACATTCCTCTGGAGCGCGTCCGGGAAATGAGGCTTTGGGAGTTGCTGTCAGACCTGTATCACTGACACCAATGTTGCTTTAGCTGAGCTGATGCACAGTCGCAGGAGCTTTCCACCCCAAGCAAGTTCTTAAAATTATAATGGCAGGTTTGATTTTGACTCTCACTCACTTCCCCCAAAAGGACCCAAAACTGTGAGCCAAAAACTCTGCTTTTGACTTAGCATGAACTACAGGGGCAGGATTTTGAAGTCGTGCTCTTTAGCAGAACAGACCTAGGTGGTTCGGACCTATTCCCACATAACAGCTGGGTCCTGGGAGAAAGTGCCAGCAACAGAGCTCCCAGCGTGCCCAGGCCGCGGCCAGCGACAACATAAACCCTGGCAGATAATGGGATTAGGTTCTCCTTCCAAATGGTTTCACTACCTGTGCTTATAATCTTAACTGAAATTCTCCTGTTTACTTCAAATAACTATTTGTCCATCAATCATTTGGCTGCATTTAACCTTTGGTATGATTAAAATTCATAGCAGTAGTACTGAAGGAAGGCACTTTGCTTTTTATAGACAGAAATTCAACCACTATATTGTTTTATTAGTATCTTTAAAGCACATCAGTGCTGGCAGAACAGCATATTCAGCAAAAGAACAGCACAAATAGCATTTTCAGGAATATGCATTATTCATGCACATTTATTAAACTGTAAGTCAATGCATTATTATAAAGTGACCACGGCATTCAGAAATGCAATTCCCTGACATGCTGCCTAGGAGTATTTCCCAGATCCAGCTTTACCTGGATCACAACCTGGGCACAATTCAGGAGCACTAAAATACGGAAGGACCCGTTAAGCGATGTGCTCAGCTTATTCCTTTGCTGTAGCGAGTGCATTTTTCTAAATGTTCAAAGGGTACAGTTCAGAACCAGAATACATGTGGGACAAGGAAGTTGTATGACTCTCCCACACCCACGGACAAGCCACAGAGGCAGCCAAGCAGACACCAAAAGACACCAAGAGCCTCCCAGGGCATCGCTCATGCAGCAGTGCAGGTCAGGCCCCTTAGAAACCAGTGTTTACACCAATACAGCTGCCCAATGTAGGCAGCTGTTCAGGTATGTTCAAGTACTGTTGGGCATCTATTTTTGTGGAGCTACACAACTTAGCTATACAAGTGTATTAATATTGATATAAGCACAATTTAACACTATTAGGAGTTAAAATCATACCCTAAATGAAAATGCTGAGGGGATACAAAAACTGTATGCGGACTTAGCCTAAATAGAGCTGCCCAGAGCAGCTTCTGAGCTTGACTTTGCCTTCTTCCCAGTTCCAGCAACTGATCTCAGCAGATCCCTATGGCTAGAGATGGGAAGCAGGTTGCTAGAGCTGCCCAGGTCAGCTTTGTATCGCCTGAAACTTCCTCCATGCAGCGCGGAGCTCTAACAACCCACCAGAGCAACTGCAGTCACTAACAGGGTACAGAAGAAACTAATTAGGATGAAAAAATTAATTAGGATGAAAGGCCCACACTGAGGGGAGAACACATCTTCTCCATCTTTGTGGTTAGCCTGTCAGATGACATATGGCCACGTCATCTGCGTTTTTGCACTAGTTACATGAATTTCTCCTGTCAGATTTTACATTTTGACTTGAAGATCTGTGTAGAAGTTTCATCTGACTATCTAAGTCAGATTCAAACAGAACTTGTCTTCTCTATGGTCGTAAACTATTTCAGTTTTACTTACCTGGTTTCCATCAATAGCATAGTCATATTTGGTTGCGTAAACCTTCCCCACAGAGACTGCAATAGCGTAAGCAACGATAGCAATGGAGAACGAGGCTGCTATCATCTCGGAAAAGAGGCTGACAGCTGGAGGTTCAGGAGGCAAAAATCTAGTATTTAGAAAATATATTCATATTATCAACTTTGATCAAATTCTTTTCTTCCTAGAGTTGTCAAGGAGCTTGAGGCAGAGGCATACAGGTTGCTTATAATTTCAAGCATAATATTTCAAGTTAATAAAAAGGTGGAAACAGCCCATTGACATACAGAACACGCTTATCTAGCTCACCGTAGCCCAAATCCTGATGCTATTAGTTAGCAACAAAGCTCCCGTTGTTCTCAGCGTGACTGAGATTTGGCCTTGTGATAGCCAAGTGAAGAAGTACAGTTTTTGAAGCACTGAATAAAGGATATATTCAATAGTATGATGAATTACATAAATACATTAATGACACTTCATACTACTGTTAGCACACTTCATCGGAAGATCTCAACAACATTTTTATCCCCTACTGTGTTTTCCACAAATTTTAATTAATCAGGGCTTGAATAGCAAATGGAATGTGAAGGTTGCTACTGTGAAGTGCTCCGAATCTCTCAAGTGAAAGTCTCTACCAGTGTAATCCTCAAAATCCTTGCGCCTGGGAAGATGTATGTGACAATATTGATTAGAGTAACAGCAGCAGCACAAATATGGGCCACTGTGCGACAACCCCTGTTTGCAGAAATGAAATCCATGCAGAAGTAAACTTTCCTTGTTAAAAGCTTGGGAGAGGGCTTATGTTTTTATGTCTTTATCTCACGCGTTTACTGTGTGACCATGAAACAACTAATTCTCAAATGAACTTGAAGAGTCATATAAGTATCCCCAATCCTATTTTACATAATCAGATGGCATCACAGCCAGGTGTAAAATGACAGAAAACTCCAGCTCTGATTAAGCTCCTAAACTCAGATTATAGCTCCCCAAATCTCTCTTACATCTTTTATTTTACAACTGTCATTTTTAGCCACTTAAAAATTATCTATGTCTCAGAATACAGAAAACACTCACCCTCTAGGAATGCTCTTAACAATGCCAGCATTATATTTTTTTTCCAAGTCGGCAGCGTATGAAATGCCAGTGGCTATTATTGTCTGTAATCAAATAAAAAACAGTTTTAAAACTGAAAAAATGCTCATGCCTTCCTGTAGCCAGCCCCACCATTTGCAATTGTTATCAGCTCTTGTTATAGTTCTCCTCTTACCACAATAACTTCTATTGGTATAGGTATGGGTATCTTGTGTTTGAACCGATCATTTATTTCTTTAACTATCACGCAGACAAAAATGGTGAGGAGTCCAGCAATGAGATCTGCGATGTTGGTGGTACCAATTCTTTCAAATATTTCAATAAGAGTCTGAAAAATAAAGATATACAATTTAAAATACACCTTGTCCTCTTCAAGGCTCCAATACACTCTCAAGAGGTAACATGCACAGGGTCTTGGGGGAGCCCAGGGTTTCACACTCCTTTGCTCAGGACAGAGGAGCCTAAATCTGTCTAATGTCCTGCCAAGCTGTTACAGAATCACTGAAAGGACTTAATGGTGAATTTAAGCTAAAAGGCATCACTGCAGGACTGACTGCATAGATTCCTTCTGCTTCCTACTTTCTAGAAAACTTACACTAGTTTTTAAGGTAAGGACTCCTTACCTTTTTTTTTTTTTTTTTTTAAACTTGGGCTTTTTCTCTAGCTGTTACTGGGACAAGGAAGGAAACGTATTTAACTCCTTTGCTTTGTGCAGATACCAGCAGAGATGCTCATTTTTCGAAGGCAGAGCCAGCCAGTAGACCCCAGGGCAAGTCTCTGGCTCTCCGCCCGCCAGCACATCCAGCCTGGGGATCTTTATTCCCCATTTCTACTCGTGGTTGGAGAATGAGCCTGCCCAAACCCTCCAGGCTGGGGAGGCCCCTGCACTTGCAGAAAGCAGTCGCCCAGCCTCATCACCAGGTACGTTAACCCTCCCAGTGCTGCTCGTCACAGGCCAGAGGACTCCCACAACTGGACTACAACCAGCAGCTCCCTTATCTACCCTTGCCATGCCCTTGCTTGCTCTCTTGCTTACGCCAAACTACAGCGCATGCAATGGACACTTATATTTGTGTCGCATTTCTACAAGCGTGACAAAAGTATCACTTTTAAGTGCACAGAGGAAACAGCAAGGGCTGGTCAGGGAAAAGCTGCACACCCTTCTCCACCCATCAGGGCTGTATGTTCTAATCCAAAGAAACAAACCTTCCAGAAACATGAGGCGAGAGGCTCCTCTGTGGGCAGCCTGAAGCCTTTTCCTGCCCTACGTGCTGCTTACAGCGCTGACTTCTCCTGCTGCCCCGGGCGCCCGTGCAGGGAACAGCAGGTTCCCCACGGGGGGTGTGAGCTCTGCTGCGGACAGACACGCAGCACAGCCGAGGGCCGACACAGCAAAGCCCCGCTGCAGCGGGCCAGAAACCACAGCCTCCTTGCTCTGTGTATGCGGCACCTGCGAGAACGTGGAAACTCAGGGCTTTAGCCTTAAAAAAGGCAGTGTCCTAGCGCTAGCCCAGCTGGAGCTGGCTGAGCTGTTCCTTTTCAAAATACTTTTTGCTAGCCATACTGGCCCTCCATGAACATTAAAGAAAACAAAACGGAGACGGAAAAACTGGATCAATTAGTTTATCTCCCTGCCAGGGCTGCTCTCTGAGGTTTGTAAGACAGTATTTTGTCTTATCTAATTTTCCATAGCCTAATGGAAAGCATTTTCATTAATGCCAAAAAGGCACATGACAAAGCTTTTCATTTTTTTTAAATACTATTCTTTCAAATATTTCACCAGATTTTTTTTTTTTTTCTGAATTTCATCTTGTTATTTGTAGTTGGATTCATTCTGTTTTTACTGATCTGCACGTCTAATATATTTTTCATATACAAAGAGACCAGTTAGTCTGGTTGCCTGAACTGGCACGTTCTGTAAGCTGTTTTCTAGAATAGCTCTTAAAGAAATTTGTTACCTAAATGAGAAGTGTGATGGAAGATCTAAAATACTAAGGACCTAAACAGTTTCATGCTGAAGTCAGTACCAAAATGCAGTAATTTCCCTGGGAATGAAGACTCTTCAGAAATACAAGACTCTCTAGGAATTCAGTATTCCTGTAATTCCTGCAAGACAGTTCTTCATTTGATTGTCTTCTCTAAAACCAACAAGTGGACTTGTGGCAGCAGTTTTTAGTATCTTTTTAGCTAACCAGTATGTACCAGTGCCTGGAAAAGACTTAACGGTTGCAATTAGCTTTGAAAGCCTGGAGAACCAAGAAAGCAACTGCTTAGAGCTCCCAGTTGTAAGTGACAACCTGCAGATCTAGATGACAGTGAGACTAGGACCTAAATGAATATCCTATACTTACCACAATATATATGAATCATTCCTGCATGAAATGGAAGCAGAAGATGGACGATAACAAGCAATTATGAAAGAATTCTGGCATAGAATAAAAGCAAATTAGAAGGCTGTACTTACATATATTATGGAAAGGACACCATTATAGTTTTTAGTTGAAACGTTTAGGACTATTTTCAATTGTGACACAAACACTTGAAAAGCAGCTGCAGTTGTGAATCCCCCAACTAGTGGATCTGCAAGGTACCTCACAATGAAACCAATCTGAAGGACTCCAAATGCTACCTGGAAAAATCATGAAGAATAACAACTTGCTAAACAATAAAGTGATATAGCAACGCAAGTGCAAAATGATCACATTCACTCCCATGAACACGCCTCTGGAAAGTGGGAAAACTCATCTGGCAGGATCAGGCCTCATTGCTTGTTATTTGTACCCGCATAGGCCCTGATGGTGACTGGGTCAGTTAAGTGATTTTATCCATGGAACAAACTCATGGGCATGAGGAAAACTGAGACAACCCCGCCTGCTGTGAGCCTGAAAGCATGAAACATTTTGTTCCACAAAAGCTGAACTCGTTGCATGAGGCAAACTCGTTTCAAGGAAAGCAACATGCACAGCAACGTGGGAGGATCTAGTCTTTACTGTTTCAACAGACAAGTGGACAAAGGACAAATTTTAGATGCCACTGACCTCACTCAGATGACATCTATGTGCCATTCGTTAGAACTTGTTTTGTATGCACCAATGCCCATCTCTGCCTTCCATAGTACAAACTGGCACCTACTTTTTATCTGATGATTTCTTATGCCTTGCTCTTTGTATGCATAGATTTTCAGCACAGCAGCCTAGTGTAGCTTAATATCATGCTATCTAGAGAAATAAGAGAGACCTGGAGAACTACGTACTATTAGCACTTAATTTTGTGTAGGTCTCTTCCTCTACAGCCATAGGGTTATTCTTTTATTGACTGTGCCCCTTGCCACAAACTCTGCCAGGATAAAAGGAATAGTCCCCTGCCAGCTCTTCAGCACTTGAGATAAATTCCTTTCAGTTTTGTGTTTTACTCCGCACTAGTAGGTATTTCCATGCTGTATTTTTACCCATTAAAATTAAAGCGAAAATCAACCTGTGTCTTCAAGTCAACTATTTTACCTGTAGAATTCCAACCAGAAATGTGAGGGTACTGGCTATCAGCACTCTCTGGGCATCTCTGGCTGCAGTGTCTATCAGTTCCCCGGTGCTGTTAGCCCCCGTGGCATTACTGCCATCTATGAGAAAATTATCATCAGGGGCCATGCTCAGTACGACAGATCCCACCATCAAACTGACTACAGGAAATGGACCTGTAAGGATAAACAGAACATATTCAAGTTTCTATGAAAAAGAGAAATTTATCAGGTACTATACATGAAAAATAGTATTTATCAGAGCAGACAAGCCAAATCAAAATCACAAAATTAATGTAATATTTCAGTTGGGACACATGATTTATTATTTGTAGAACTAGGGGCCGAGGAGCCACATGCACTGCAAGCATGACCCAGAGATACAATTTCTTCCTTAAATAGTTTACTGTTGTATTGCATACACATAGGTGCAGTTCTGTGCTTTGCGAGAGTCAGTTTAAGGCTGTAACAAGCCCAAATGGGGCAGTGAGTTCCCACCACCTCCCTCATATTCATGCAGCAGCTCTGCGGCCCGCAATGAGCGGGCTGAAGATGACTGAAACCATAGTTGGGCAAGACACAGACAGACAGGGAATAAGTGATCGTTGTGTTAGCAACACGCAGCCTAAACATAGTCACATTTATTGTGGTTATGACTATAGTTGAGCAGAAAAAGGAAAGCGTAATGAAAACTTTAAAGAATAATTAAGTTAATTTTATGGGTATTATAGACAGCTGTTCATGGATATGAAAAAGAGCATTGGAGAAAGTAGAGAAAGCTTGAAAATATACAAAGTCGGGATGTTAATGTAAGTAGAGGTGAGACTCATATCTGGAGAACAAGACTATTCTGTTGAAGTAGAGAAAAAGAAATTTCAGTGAGCAAGTTATGTATGAAGAAAGCTTAGATAAAAATTTCAACTATGAGAACTGACACAGGGAGAAAAAAACATATTTTAGAGCAAGTATTCAGAAAGAATCAACAAGGTTTACCCATAGCCATGATGCGAGGCCTAGAGCAAGGCTGGAGGAGAGACACGAGTTCTGGGGCTCCACAACAGGCAAGAAGCTGATACTGTCCCCAGTGATGTAGAAAGGATGTAGCAAGGAGGGCTTGCGGAGAAGACTAGGAGCTCTGTTTTAGCCATCTTGAGCTTTAGCTGGTAGACAAAATGTCTGTTCCTACTACCTACTGTGGCCTTGGTCTTGTAATCTCTTGCACAGTGTATAGCCAAAGACAAAATTTAAGCTTCAGCATAAACGCAAGCAAAGGGCGTGCGTGGACACAACTGAAGACAGCTGTGATCAACAGTTGCCTGTACAGAGAAGAAGCAAGTCTTACCAATAATAATATTTACCACCAATATTAATACTCACTACAGCCAATATGATTCAGAAAGATTCAGATTTTATACAGAATGATCTTCTAAGATCTTATACAGAATATGACTGTACACAGTAAGGAATAGCACTTTGCAAAAGATAATTCACTGCAACTTGAACATATGCAGTTACCAACTGAGATGTGCCTTGATGTTCCCAGAAAAAAGTATGTCAGGATAGGAAAAAAGGCAGAGTAGAGGCCATATCCAACAGGAACGGCAACCAGCAGAGCATACGCCAAACCTGAAACGATACAGCATCAAAATTTCACCTTTGACATCTCTCAGCAAACCAGTATCTTCTCTAAAACAGGGTTAAACTTTCAGACAGGTTCATGCCCTTATCCAGATACAGTTTAGAATGCATTTTGCATCTCTAATTCAGTTGCAGGCACATATGTAAATACTTATCATCTGTAAACAGGAGTATCTCTTACACTGGTATTTGGATGGGTAAATATGGAAAGATATTCCTATGTTTGTATAGGTAGCTCAAATGCGAGGTTGCAGTAGGGGAACCCTGTTGCACAAGTGTATGTTTTTTACCTTGAGGGGAGAGAAAAAAAAAAAAAAAAAAAAAAAGAAAGCAATATTTAAAATGCCCTGGTTACAAGCAGACTTTTCAAACATGGAAGACAAATTGTTGTTGAGCAAATCAGGCCACTTTTTTAGGTATCAGTTTATAAATTTAAATGCCAGATGAAAAGCACCCAAATTGGAAGTTTTGACTTTCAAAACTTAACCGCGTTCTCCCTTTGTATAAGGGCAATACACACAGTTATTGGTAGCTGGGGACACTTCAAGATCCCAGAAACATCTTTTAGGGCAATCATTTTGGCCAATTTTTCATATTTTTTGGAATTTCATACCTATGATTTTTTTAAAAAGTTACAATAAACATCTATCTGACACAGATGAGATTTCCATTAATTAGGATTTTCATATATTTTTGAACGCCTAGGGAGCTGTGAGACCAGACAGTGCCCTTCAGAAATACATTTTACAAGTGGACTCTTACTGTGGGAAAAATCAGTCTTTCCATGTAAGAATACACTCGAGGAAGCTGCAGTAGGAGCATTAAGAGATGCTCTAGGTCAGAGCAAAGGTCGGTCTAGCCTAGCTCTGGCTGTAGAGAGGAAAGGCAGTGCGGGGATGGAGGCAGTGCCCTCCGCAGAGATCTTCCAGCTCTGACATCTGCTTTCTGCACGACTATGGACAAATCGCTTCGGGTCTTTATTCCTCAGGTCACTCTCTGCCTGGGGTTAAAAGTTTGAGACACTTCTTTTCTGCTAATCTTTGCCTTATTGGTGCTCTCCAATGGAGCAGGCAGCAGGGAATGTTGGTGGCTATTTAAGAAATGATGACTGTCAAAATGGGATCTTGCCTGGAGGGTTCAACTGAAGCACGGGCAGTACTGTGGTGCCTAGAAAATCCTGTGTCTCTTCTTTTTGGAATTTGGTTCTTTCAAAGGCAATGGAGGACAGCAGACACCTTCAGAGGACAAGCTGCCCCTTTTGTCATAGGCAACTGACTGGGAATGAGACAAATTACTTTCTTTTTTGGGTCTCTGTAATCTTTGCCCCCTTCTATAAACAATCTCCGCTATGGGAAAACGAGAGACACTTACAGCAACCTCCCACAGTCCTGAAAAATGGCAAAAATAGCATGAAAACATTGTTCAAACCAAAGAAATTAATATGCTCTACAGCTTGTCTTGTCTTCCAGGTGGATCCCTACCACCTGCCTCGGGCAGAACTTAAAGGGTTCTCCCCTTTAAGTCTTTCTTCTCTTAATTAAGACCATTTCACTAATTTCTCCTTATTTCTGGCACTTTTCTATTTACTCATCTACTGAATGTTTTTCTAATAAATGTAATAAGAAAAACTGAATAATACAAGGCATACACTGTAACTATCCATCGACTTCATCAATCTTTTACATGGGACTACGTGTTTTACTTTACTTTAAAAACCTGCCTTCTTGAGTACTGTTTTCTGCAAATATTTGAACGATCTTGTGGGCAAAATTTTTAAGGAAAGGAGATGGCAAAGTTGCACTCATTTTGGGGGAGCAACTAGATCACTAGATTTTTGTACCCAGCTGCTGGACTGCTGTAGTCTTGGGCAAGCAGGAAACCGAAATAACACCACACGATGTATCCGATCCATCCTGGTATAAATGAAAGTTAAAATATTAAAACGCCGTTTTGAGCAAAGCGCTCGGGGAAGCGTTAAACCCAGACCCTCCTCGGAAGTCTCTCCTTTTCCCAAGGAAACCCGAGGCGTCAAGCCGAGCGGGTAAAGCGCGAGCTGGACTCCTCCGTTGCGCACGGCGAGGCGCTGCGCAAGGCCGCGGAAACTCCCGCCGCCGTTACCTTGCAGGGTGGCCACGAGGCCGGTGCTGACGCCGGAGATGACATCGCTGAGCAGCCATTCCCGCAGCGGGTAGCGCGGCAGCCACTCCAGGATGGGCAGCAGCGACTTGGCCACGCGAAGCGCCTTTTTCCTCGAGCAGCTGCGGGGATGGGGAGGGGGACAGGCGGTCACGGCGGGGCCCGCGCGCGCCGCCGCTAAGGGCGGGCGCTCCGCGTCTCCACACGCGCGGAGGACGCGGGCGCG
>VZSV01000101.1:1494824-1506929 GCA_013398735.1 Nothocercus julius
AAAAAATCCTATAGGTCTGATAAGTAGCCACGTTGACAACCTTTAATTACCGAGTCAACATTTTGTCAGAAATTTGTAATGTGCAGTACAAAATTCTCACCCCTGCAGCCCAACTTACTAAATCCTAAGAGTATTCATATTTGTTCCTAGACACCAGTGAGATATTTTTATAACACATGTGTATCAATAAAATGTCATCTCAGAAAGCTTCAAGACTCATGTTATTACATGTCCAGGAATGCTAAAAATGGATTTAGGTTCCAAAATTGCTAGCCCACTGCTGGGTGCCTACGAAGTCCCCAATACACAAGTCTGCTATAAAAGAGGGGAAAAAAGGCCCCCTTGCCTTCACTTACTCAGAGTGAAATAGGACTTTAACAAAAAGAGGAAAATTATCAAGTCTGAAAATAAAATTTGACTGAAGTCTTTGCCACCTCATTTCCAATCTTTCCTCAGCTGTTAGTAATTTCACTACTTTTTTTTTGCCTTGTTTCTTCATTCTTCCTCTACATCCACTCCAAACATAGAAAGTAATGAAGTATCTTCCTAATTTAGAATCTTATTTATAGTTAATTACCAAAAAGGATAGACTGTAGCGTCTGCGTGAAAGATAGCTGAAGAACTAGAGACTAATCTCCTCAAAGTGTGCAATAATCACTATATAATTTCTGTCAGAAACACAGAAAGAGGACACACCTAGTATTTTCATCACTAGAAGCAGTAAACACCCAAGTTTTCTCTGAGTTCTTGATGCGTAGTATCCCTCCTTTACCCTATCACCACACAAGACCTAGGCCAGAATACCAGGTATTTGAAGGCACTTGGTATAAAAGATCAGATATGTTTCTCACTGAGGCAGCAAAAAATAGTAAAAAGGAGGAGAAAAAAAAAAAAAAAAAGAGGAAAAAACCAAGAGAGCCACTTCTGCAAAAACCTTCAGAGACATGACTCTGTGATAGAAAAGGTAACTGCAGAAAAAGACAATTTTAGTCATGTAAACTCAGTGGCAGGCAACCAACTGGGAAGCTTGTCTCACCTCTTAAATCTCAACTTTGATTTTGATTACTCAAAATGCTTTACTCCTGTTTAGTGAGCATGAACCTTAGTGTTTACCTCCTGAGTTGCAGAAGTTTTAAAAGAAACCAGTAAGCACGATTCACAAGCAGGATTTATCATTAAGTATTTTAAGCTTGTTGGCTGCTGTTTGGCTTTAAGTTTAAGAGCAGCTATGAAACCCCAAGACAGACATTGCGCAACACTACCCAGTTGATCGACTCCATGGCACTTAACGTAGCCATGGAGTTTTATGTTTGCTTTTTTTGGTTTGAGGGGGAGAGGGGCAGGAAAAGGGGGATGGTATTGAAAATATTTTCTCATTCCTTAAAAAGATCCTCTCCAGAGCTTTTTCCTCTAACAAAAGACTGAAGCCTGCCTTAATTTCTACACCTTTTGGATGGACAACAGCCTGCAGGGAGAATGCCATTGGAACAGCAGGTGGTAAATCTATTTATTCCTTAGCTTTCTATAACATTCTGGACTGAAAAGCTTACATTATATTAGTGTTACATACCATTAGTTAGCTTAAATCAAACATATGCTTTTATATTTTTCATTGATCCTGTCACTTCAAAGGCAGCTTTCCTCCCTTTCTTTAAGGAAACAGCAGGAGAGTGAAAAACCCACAATCAAACCTGCCTGGGAATGTGAATTAATGAGATCCTCCATTTAAAGATCCTTTTTGCTTCAAGTTGAGCTGAAAAGAGTTAATTGTTTAGTTCTTGTACATCTTCCCAGTGGACAATGAAAACCAACTCATAAATTATTTGGAGTTGCTATTTTTGCAGCTCTGTAACAGTGCTATGCAAATTGAAAGTACTACTATGTTTTGATGACAAGAGGCTATGCACTGCCATGAAAATATGCATTTTATAATAGCCTGAACACCTGAGTAATGCTCACAAGGTCACGAGCAGAGCTATCTTAAAAAACACTAATTTCACAGGCATCACACACCTTGGCAGATCCAAGCAGGACAAAACCAAACAGGAAAAATCTGCTTCCTACTCAATTTGCCACGAAAGCAGCTTTAACAGCCTAAATATTAAACATTGAAACTGCTAACAGAAGTATCATGCTGTAAACCACAAGGAACATTTCACAGTAGACTGAAAAACAAGACAAAACAATCACCTCTTTTGCACAAGAGGAGTCCATCTAAAATATTAGTCAAGAACTTACCTGGTAACTAACCTGAAAGCCCCATTACACAAAGCACTTCAACCACATATTTCCCCTTTTTATGCAGGGTAATTGCCTTTTACATAAGATAGGAAAGATCAGTTTGATGCTTTCAGCAACTGATACCTTATCCAGCATATCACTGAGGAACAGATTGATTTATGAGCAATTATAACTAAGGTGCTCAAATTACAATGTGTATATTCACAATGGAAACATTTACTAAAAGATGGTGATGGTACATTATAAAACTTCTGATCAAAAAAGCTCAAGGGAGTGGGGGGGAGGGGAAATTCCATAAACTTATGATGAAGTTAGATAATGCTATACCTTTTTTTTTTAAATCTATATTGTTGATTTATATTTCTTAATTGCAGAGAAGATCTATAATCTATATTTACCATCTGATGTCTTCTGTAGTTCTGTTTTCAAACGGTCTATTTCTTTCTTTAGTTTCTCACTGTCTCCTGCTGACTCTTGCTTTCTACTGTTCCCCTTTTCATTCAAGGCCTATTAAAAACACAACAGAGAATATCAGCTTTGATATTGTTAAGTGACAAGTTTTATCAAATGCCTACAGAACACACATACTTAACCCTTTTAGAAAAACAATAAAAGGAAAGAAAACGATAAAAGGCAAAAAAACATGCTCCATGTTTTAAGCTGGTATGATGTGTTGTAATAGTATGGTCTCCTGCAGAAGTTAAACACTGCATACACGATATCACTGAATCAAACCCACAACTTCCACTTAAGCTACAAATGGCTTTTTGAACAGATATATACTGGGACTGCAAGTGACAGGACCTCACCATGTTTATGTATAATCTCTTCTTTTAATTAATTCATCCTTATTTAAACTGTGCAATATATCATTAGACATCTCTCCTTGCAGGAGCTTTGAAGATTTTTTTTTTTTAATCTGTAGAACAGTGATACCTAATTTTAACTGAATTTAAGGGGCTATCTAATTTAAGGAAGCATTCAGAAGCAGCCCTGTAAATACTAGATACAAGAACAGTGTGCTTACTGTACTCTGAAAATGTCAATACTATTAAACTTACTAGGCGTGCTCTTATCTTTAAGGGAAATAATATTTAATGACTCAGAAGTGTCATTTACTAAGTATTGAACCCCAATACTTAAACTCTCTGCTCCTACAGCTTCCACGAGCCAAACAAGCATCACCCCTGCTATGCAGAAAGCAAGGAAGTAGTAAATGTTCAGGGGGAAGATGACAAGCAGAACAACTGAGATGAATACCTGTTAGGTGAGCTCATGATATCTAAGAGATCATCAGAAAATCCAAAATAAAGAAAAAAAATAAAGAAAAACAAACAACAAGTGCTGATAAAACTTGGGAAACAGTCTGAAGAAAAGAGCTAAAGAGAAGTTCCAAAGTGTAATTTAATCCAAGAGCAGAGATTGCATTAGATTGCTGGTAGCAAAACTTTAGTCAATTTATCATGAAATAAAGCTAAGGGCCTCACATTGACTCTTTTACTTCCATTCTCAGCTCTTTCTACTAATACATAGTTGTTGCTGTTAAGTTCTATGCTCAATATAGCTTCTGAATAGGAACCAGCACAGACCTCACAGTCTAGGACAGTATTTACACTAACAGATTATAAATCTCCTAGCATAAATTGCCTAGAGGCAATTGCTCCTACCTTTCTCTGGTGAAAATTTGCAAAAAAAAACAAATGCAGGGGCCAAGCCATGTAGGACCCTAAGTGATAAGATCTCTATAATTTTAAAATAAACTAATTCTGAACCCTTGGCATCCTGAGCCCTGTAGAGATCTACCTGCAGCATGTCAGCTACCATATTTTTAAGAAACCATGTAATCAAAACCAAACAGAAACAAAGACAGGAAGGCTGCAGTTCTAGTTTCTGGGTATCAATTACAAGCAACTAAGAGAATGCGTCACCAGGGAAACCACACCTAAGAAGGAAAGCAGCACAAAAAACACACATTTTCAGATGGATCCCAGCAGGACAGAGAAAACATATCAGGATGCAGGAGTGACAGATTCCATGGCTGAGGCTGGGAGTCCGCTTCATTTTGATAAATATATGAACATACCAAATTCCAAAACTTCAGAATTGTTGCATACACTGAGGAATAACTAAAAACAACACTTCACTGGCCCTTATTTTAAGGGGTGCCTCTCAAATAGATTCTTTGCCTGACTTTAGTACTTTGTGCTCAGAGTCTCTTATCTGAAGATTTTTCTTTTTATATAAAAAAGCTACTAGCTTTTGGGGCTAGTAACCACAAACACTGCTCCAGAAAGAGTGGGAGAAGGACTGCAATAGCCCAGACAAACAGCCAACCACAGGGTAAGAAAGATTAATTGCTAAAATTTTTGCTAAAGTTTTATTCAAATAAATATTTTAAATAATTAATATTTTGATGAGATTCATACCACAGAATCCCAGAATGACTGAGGTTGGAAGGGACCTCTAGAGATCATCCAGTCCAACCCCCCTGCTCCAGCAGGGACACCCAGAGCACAGGGCACAGGGCAGCATCCAGGCGGGTTTGGAAGATCTCCAGAGAAGGAGACTGCACAGCCTCTCTGGGCAGCTTGTGCCAGGGCTCCCTCACAGGAAAGAAGTTCCTCCTCACATGGAGATGGAACTGCCTGTGTTTCAGCTTGTACCCATTACCCCTTGTCCTGTCACGGTCACCACCAAGAAGAGTTTGGCCCCATTCTCCCTGCATTCTACCCTCAGGTACTTGTACATGTTGGTGAGATCCCCTCTCAGTCTTCTCTTCTCCAGGCTAAACAGGCCCAGCTCGCTGAGTCATTTGAGGAAAGACTTGTTCCAGGAGATGGAAAATTGCTGTAATATTGAAGACAACAATTCTAATGATAAAGCTGGGGACACATGTAACCTTGTTCAGGTGTTAGGTGTGCACTTTGCAGAAAGGTCTCCTACCTAGCAGTTACAGAGCAACATTAACCAGGCAGTCAGTGGCAGATTCTAACCAATAGCTACAGCTCACAATTCTGATATATGACATCAAGAGGAGAGTGCTAAACAAAGAACATAAGGTAAAAGAAAGCATTCAAGTCCTGTGGATGTAGTAAAGACTCTGCTGTAACAAGAGAAAAAGCTCAGGCCATGCAGAGGTAGCAGAAGAGAAAGGGCAAGCAAACCTGCATAACAGCAATGCCAATGAGGTCCCTACCCCTGTTTCTTGCCCTAAGAGCACAGGGGAAACCAAGAAGATAGAATTTCATTACTTTGGATTATTTTCTTTCTTCGTAACATGCCACTCAAGTTTTTATTCAGTATTCTGAATTACAAATTGCAAGGAAAGTTTTCTTCCTCACCTAAAAAAAAGTCCCAAAACATATAGTATCAAAAAGTTTAAAGTAGTAAAGTCCCCCACCAGGTTAATTCATACCAACTACCTACTGTTTAAAAAAAAAATAACTGAAAAGGTTATAAGCTACCTGCTGCAACATTTCATTCTCAGTTATGTATTTTTTGGCTGCTTCAGTTGTGTTGTTCACTTGCATTTCCAGAGCTGCTTGAGTTGTCATTCCTTTTGCCAACTGAGTAAGAAGTGTAACAATACGTCTCAACACACTGGTGAAGAAACATAAGGAAGAAACAGTCATTCACTGTACAGTTGGAGAAAAAAAAGAAAAAAAGGAAAAGCAACACAACCCCCTTTTCCCCAGAGCATATTTGCATAATAGATGCAAAACAAAAACATAAAGAGCTGCTTAAGTATTTAAAGAGAAACAACCAGAAACAGAACTGACAAATAACAGTGAAGTTGAAAAGAGTTTCATCATCAGAATATCTGACCCCAGCTCCATTTTTTACCTCCTGAAGAAAACAAACAAAAACCAAACCACAACCATCATGGGGCTAGAAACCTGCTTTGCTTGAAGGCTGAAATACACTTAAATACCTCAGTGTTTTAAGTATGATGGATCAAGAGAAGCAGGAGCCAAGCAACAATGTTGGGGTAACAGGTAAGATATAAACATTTTATTGAAGGCCTGACTAGGATTATGAACCTATTAATCCTCAGTACTCTGTTGATACTGTGTAAATCAGAACACAGATGAAAGCACCCCAGGGCACCTCAAATCCAAGCTTTGCAAACATCTTCCTTAGTCTGAACTTAAAAATTGCCTCTTTGCATCACTACTTTCATACATTATCCTGGAGTCTTTCACAAAGATAATGTTGCTGAATCAAGAAAAAGCCAAGACAACAGTCTTTAATTCCTGTATCTACTCTTCACAGATTATTTGAAAATCCAAGTAATTGCCCTTTTCATAACAGAAAGGGCATTAACAGAGTCTGTTAACTTCCCAGGTAAAAGGCCATTTTCACACTTCTTTGGTTTTTGATTAAAAAAAAAAAAGTCCTTCTGCACTCATTGCTCCAGTATGTCACCATCTACTTTGTACTGGAGAGTCAAAATTAATGCAGCCTGCAGGCACAGTCCAACAAGAGCCAGAGGGGAACACGGGCTGTAATAGCAAGAGTGCAGGCAGCCAGGTAAGTGATTGGCCTCTTTTGTTGCAAGAGCCCATTGCTGTCTCATGCTCAGCTTGCTAGGACCAGCCATCTCCCTCCACATGCTTGGATGTGCACAACTCTGTGAGACCAGATGAGATGCATCCCATTTGTTCAAGTGGGCACCTTCTTCCACTGGGGGTTATGGTCCATTCCCATGTATCAGAATTGGCAGACCAGATGGCAGACCTTGGGAAAACCAAGGCAAGGCTGGAATCAAGATCCTCACTGCTTCAGCCTTTCCCATCACCTTTATCATTTGGTCCTCTGCCTCACTAAGCAGTGAGGCTACATTTCATTAGCCTTCCTTTTACTTTCAGTCCTTTTCACGGCTCTTCTGGTTCCAGCTTTAGCTGAGTTTTGTCTTTGATACCACTACCCCTGCATGCTGCAGCCGTATCCCTGTATTCTTCCTGGATAGTCCATCCTCATTTTGCCTTCTGGACACTTCTCTGTCTTAGTCCAGTCCAATCCCTGTTCATGCACACTGGCCTTCTGCTCAGCTTCCTGAAGCATGGCATTGACTAGTCCTCTGCTCCAAGGAAGTCATTCTTGAAAATCATTCAGCCTCCCTTGGCCTTTACCTTCCATAGCAGTCCCCCATTGGATCCTGCTGAGAAGATAGTAGATAAACTGAAACTTGTGCTCCTGAAATCCAGGGTTGCAATTCTATTATTTTTCTTCATTCAGCTCTCTCAGTTTTGAACTACACAATCCCATGGTCACTGCAGCCACAGTTGCCCTTTACATCTTCAATTTTTTATTGTTTGCGAGCAATGGGCCCAGCCATGCATCTCCCCTAGTTGGCTGATGTTAAGAACTTGTCCTCCTGTGTTACGGAGGCACTGCAGAAGTCTCCTGGACTGCTTGCATCCAGACCTGCTGCCCTTCCAGCAGACACTGAGGTGGCTGAGGTCTTCTCCTCCCTGGGTACCATAGCCTGCAGTCATGCAACTGCCTCCAGCTGTTTAAAGAATGCCTCAGCAGGAAAAGCAGAGGAAATGCTCTACACCACACACCTTCCACAGCTCTACCTGTGCAGGCTTGTCCTCTGTACCTTACCAATAAGCTTCTGACTGGCTTGGTGCCAGTTCCAAGGCAAAGCCCATGCATTCCTGCCGCTCCTCTGCAAAATGCTATCCATCCTCTTCTTCCTCATCTTTCCTGAAAAGCCTGTATTCATCCATTGTAGCACTCTACACATACAAGCTATCCTGTAAGAGGCTCTGCAATACCAATGAGGCTGTAATCCTGCAACTGCACAACTTTAACTCCTCCTAGAGGATTCCCATGCTGCATGCATTTGTGTTCAAGAACTTAAGGCAAGTCCCCATTTGTACTGCTTTCACAAGTTCTCCATAACTTTCCTGCTTAAGTTTTGTATGAACTTCTCCCTGACATTTGTATACAATGATCCTCATGAACTTCTCCTGGGAACACCAGCTAAAATGGCAATACATCAGTCCAAAGGCAAGAAGTTTCTCAGGTGTTTCTGTAATTTCAGGCATCTTTTTTTGTTCCCCATTCCTCTTTTATATGAGGGGAGCATCAAGCAACTCACTGGAAGAGCTACAGGCACAGGACAGCATTCTCTGCTCAGAATCACCAAAAAACATAGGAATAGGAGTGGTCAGAAGATTTCCTCCTATTTACTCACATTATTTGTCCAATTAGTTTAAGTGTTCCCTGATGAACTGAGCAAATTTGCAGGTAATCTTGGCTACTGAGAAGATCTGAAGAAATCTTAGCTGCTACTCGCTGATATAAAATGGTCCCTTCTATTATGTTGTGTTTTAGCTGTATTTAACACATCCCCAGAACAATACCAAATTTAAGAGCATAATTTTACAGTAGGCCAGTGATCATAAAGTGCTTGATCTGAAATAATATGAAACTTTCCTTAGAAGTTGAAATATTATCCCACAGTTCCCAACTTTGAGTTTCAGATGAAATGGTTGGAGTCGGACTGGAGCTTGCTTCTTAACACAGCAGGATGCAAAAATACCAGCTTGCAGCAACAAAGTAGGATTATTTTAAACAATGTTTTAGTTTGCACCCCTCACCCACCCTTTTTAAAAAAAAAAAACCTCCAATTTTCTTTAAGAAGAAAACAGGGAATAGGTTTAAGAAAGGAAATACGTATTCCCTGAAGAAACTTCTCCTTCTGGATAAGTGCTTTCTCAAACACTCAGAATGTTTCTTTCTGTGTGTTGGTCACACATCATTCCAATCTTCAAACATTTGTAAGGTATTACATTCCCTGATCTCACTTGCCCCCTAACATAGCCAATCTGCTTTTTTTTTTTAATCTCTAGAAATGAATGTTCTGATCATTCTTCTAGTTGGGTTACTTTGAGCAATAGTTTTTTTAATAGTAAGAATCAGGCCATGCAGAAATGAGAGAAGTGTTATACTTACAGCCAAAGAAATAAGGAGAAGCCTGAGAGATAAAGGTTTCTTTGTGATCGGAAGAGTTTCATCTGGATATGATCAAAGGCACTGGTATTGACATTTACAGCCTTTTCACTCACATGAACAGCTGAGTACTTCTTAACTTCTCTAACAGCATCTGTAAGTTAAAAACTCATTGTTTTTATCCATATTTGTTGATACACATGTATGATAAACCAGACATAATACTAGAAATACATATCTGGGCTTTCTGCTCAGCAAACAGCCCTAGCACAAGTAGTGGCATCATTTATGTTCTCCATCAACTTTAAGCCTTGATAAAGCACTGAAGCAATAAGACTGTTACTGGAGTTATGCCCAATCGCTGCCCCAAACCTGTCTTGCACACAGTCAGCAGGAATCAGGCCAAAGCAAAATCTTCTTTGTGAACTACCAGAGACCCTATGTGCTGCATCACAAAGGCAATGCTGTCAAGCTAAATCAAAACCAGGACCAGTGGGCAAACATTAAGAAGATGGAAGAAAGGACATAAGGCACATACTTGAGAGAGAATCGCTTATATGGATTTTTTTTTCCAAGCTAAGCATGTGTTCTAGTAATAAAACAAGAAGCATCTATTTTGTGCTTGAAAGGCAGAAAATATCCTTACTGATTTCAATAACTTAGGAAAACTTCAGTAATGCAGTGCTGAACATGAACAGAAACAATAAACTAAGCTATACCACATCTACCCTTCACTCTCCCTACTACATATTCTTAGAAGAAGTACAGAAACAAAAACCAACCTAGTGACAGCTTGTATTACAACTTATAAACTTTAGGTCACCACACAGGATAATACAATATTTAAAATATCTTCCTATACATTCCTATACATGCACAAAAATATAGTTTCCATGTCTCACCTTTATACCTGCAACATTAAATTGGTGCTGCTGTGTTTCTCTAGTAGAAAAAAAATCCACTATACAAACATGACTAAAGTATATTATGACTTCAGTAATATTATTATAATAACATATTACTATATAAAATATTTAATATTATATAATGTTATTTACATACACATAATATTTAAATATATTACTTAATAGTAAAATTAATTTTAATAATAAAATTTAATTATAATTTTTTAGGGGGGAAAGAGTAAATCTTTGAACAATACAGCAAAGATCAAACAAAATTCCATACTTCTCTGCTATGGGAAGATTCTAGTCCTGCATTAATTTGTCATCTTATGCTATGGCAACACTGCTTTATTTTATCCAAGACCACCTTTCCTCAAAGGCCAATGATTCACCAACTCAAAAAGCAAGCTTTGACTGAAATTTCTGACTGGAGTTCAAAGAGAGTAACTGAAATCTGCCATTTCTCAATATTAAACCATTTACTGCAAGATCTACTGCTAAAGATCTAAAATAAACAGATTTTATTTCAGATAAATAGATATTAGATGTTTAGGAACATATGATAAAAATGCTTATTTCCATTTCTAGTATTTTATTAGGAATATAGTATTGTGGCCTACTGCAACCTTGTCACATATGCAGTGCATTTGTGTTTCTCCCAGCAGAGACAATAAAGCTATACATTTCTCCTTTGTGGTTAAATATTTTTATAGTAGAAAACTGTAAACACTTCTCTCCTACTCATGCTGGAAACCTATTTCTATCACTGAAATAAAGAAGATACTTAATAATAACCAGACCATGCAAAGCAACCAGAACACCCATTACGTGAATTGTCAGGCAGAAGGTCATCACTCAAACCCAAATTTCCTTAGAGCTTTACTCCTGCTTTGTAGATCTCAGTATCTACTTGCAACAAACATAGCCAACAGCTGATTTACATCTGTGCTGAATAAGAGTACTTCAAACAGCTTTAGGTTATTCTTCTCATTCACTATTTGGACAGCAACTGAGAGAAAGAGTGCCATCTACTGCAGGCTGAGCAGCTTAGCTTAACACTCATATCAAATCTGTGAAGCTCATTTTGCTTGTTTAAGAAAGTGAAACCAAGCAACAGCCTAGATGCAGCTCCATTTCCCCTTGCTATTCGCTGCTATATTATTGCAATTGGATTCCCAGCATTCACACAAGAACATGGTATAATCCCTCTCCAATTTCTTGTAGAAACATTTAAGCAAATAAATTGCCTTCCATTAGGCCTGAATCCTTCCAATTAATCTACTGCCACATACCCTATACACTTGCTAAATTTTCCATTTGTTAACGATTTATTTAATACTTACCAAAAAACAAGACAATCAATAAAACTATTATTGTAAGGAATGCCTTGTTCCAAAAAACTGCCAATTTGCTCCACAGAGGAAACATAAAAATCTTCTGCCATCTGAAAAATAAACACAGTGTGATTCCAAAATAATTAAGCACAGTAAGAGGAGTACAAGCATAGTAATCACACAAGAAAGCCTTGTTACTGATGAGACTTAAGAAAGCAGTTTTCATTGCAACAGAGTTTAGCTTAGTGTACACAAATTTCCCAACAGTTGGCCTCACTCATTTTTTGTTCATTGCAAGTGCAGGCAGACACAGCTAGCTCGACCTGAGAACATCTTGTACAACAGCAGGTACTCATAGAATCACAGAATGCTTAAGGTTGGAAGGGACCTCTAGACATCATCTAGTCCAACCCCCCCCTGCACATGCAGGGTCATCTACAGCATGTGGCTCAGGACTGCGTCCAAGCAGGTCTAGAAGGTCTCCAGAGAAGGAGACTCCACAACCTCTCTGGGCAGCCTGTGCCAGGGCTCTGGCACCCTCACTGGCAAGAAATTTTTCCTTCAGTTCCTGTGGAACTATTGGTGCTTCAGTTTGTGGCCGTTTCCTCTAGTCCTATCAGTGGCCACCACTGAGAAGAGGCTGCCCCATCCTCCTCACTGCC
>VZSV01000101.1:1509703-1522503 GCA_013398735.1 Nothocercus julius
TTCTCCAGAAAAGCATCAACAATTCTGATCCTTTACTCTCCTGTAGGAAAGTTAGTTTCTCTAGCTTTCCTTACTTGTGAGAAAGAAATAAAAACCGTATTACCCAAGTAGAACGCCTACTTGGGGAAAGGAAATCTTAAGGCAGTAACATAGGCCTGGCCTTTGTACACAGTGAAAGTAATTAATGCCTTTTGTTTCTGTTACCTTTGCCTTAATAAGGGGGTTTATTTGAACAGAATGGATTTTTTACATCATCTGCTTGCCCTCCTCCGCAAGCCTTGCAGGGAAGGAGGGAGCAGATGCCGCTTGCCAGGGCAAAGGAGTGGCAGCTGCTCCTCACGTCAGCGAGCAGTGGGGGGTTGAAAACATATAAATAATTAATAAGAATTTTAAAAACTGCTTAAAGATTGCTTAAAAACTACTTAAAGAATGAGTCTTGATACTCCTGATGCTTGAGTCCCAAAGTGCATCCACTTAGCTCATTTTGCAGTTAGTTGAAGACATAGCAGAGACCAACATTTACAATACACGTGTATACATAAGATAGGTACGTATTTACAAACACAGGTATACGAAGCAGTCGGACCCTACCTCACGGGGGAGATGAAGGGCAGGCACAGCAGCAGGATCACCGCTATCTCCCCGTACAGGAAGGTGGCAACCGCCGTCCACTGGAAAGTCATCGCGGCCTGCGGGCACCGCGGCCGTTAGCGCCTGCCCAGGGGCCGCCTGTCCCTTCCCTTCCCTTCCCCTCCCCTCCCCCCCGGGGAACTGCCTTTACAGTGACTTGACCCCAACCAGAGGGCGGCGGGGACCCCTCTGTGCTCCCTCCCTTCGGGCAGGACGCGCCGGGCGGGACCCCCCTCCCCGCCCGCCATGAGGCGGCACCGCCGCCGCCTCCCCGCTCCGCGCGCGGCCTCCGCAACCTGCTGGCTCCGCGCGGAGCCCGATGGCGGCGACGGGGCGAGCGGCACGAGCTGGGGGCGGGAGAGCCGCTTCCTTCCTCCCTTCCCTTCCTCCCTGCTGCCGGCGCGGGGCGGAGCGTGGCCCAGCGCCGGAGCGCGGCGCTTTTATCCGCAGAGAGCGGCGCCAGCCGCGGGATGGCGCTGACCCGTTACCCGCCGTGCGCAGCGCCTCTCTTGGCCCTGGCACCCTGCCCTGCCCTGGCCACGCCGCCGCCTGCACCGCGCATTTGCCTCGTCCCTGCCTGCAGCCTTGCCCCGTGACTTCGCGGGGCCTTCGCAGCCGTTTCCTCCCTGGGCACCGGTGACTGTGCAGACTCCGCTCCCCAAGGCCCCAGGCTGCCCCCAAGGCCCCACGGCGCTCCTCGAGCCCCGGAGCTGCTTCCTGAGGCCTCGGAGCCTCTCCACACATCCCCGAGCTGCTCCCCAAAGCCCTGAGCTGCTCCCCGAGCTCCGGAGCTGCTCTGCAGAGCCCCGAGCTCCTTCCTGAGGCTTCAGAGCTGCTCCACAAAGCCCCAAGTTGCTCCCCAAGGCCTCGGAGCTGTTCCACAAAGCCCTAAGCTGCTCCCCAGAGCCCCGAGTGGCTCCCCAAGACCTCAGGCTGCTCCCTGGGCCCTGGAGCTGCTCCCCAAGGCCCTGAGCTGCTCCCTGAGGCCTCGGAGCTGCTCCCTGAAGCCCTGAGCTGCTCCCAAAAGCCCCGAGCTGCTCCCCAGTTACCTCAGCTGCTTCCCATGCCACCCCCATAGCGTCCACAAACCCTGGCCGTGCTACCTGTCCCTGCTGCCTCCCCACTTCTCTAGGGTGTTCGCACCCTCCGTGGGGCTCAGCACTGCACTTACAGCCTGCACCCTGCTGCTGGGGGAGTTGTGTCCCAGTTAATCCCCGATTAATTGGGGACCAAAACGATGCAGATCATTTAAGCGCTGTAAATAGTAGCTCTTTGTGCCCCTAATACTCCAGGGCTGGAATGGGTTAGGACGTTGCCGCCTAAGCAGTTTCCGTAGTGCTGTCTGCAGCTGCCCTTGGTCTGAAACCTGGCTCGCACGTCACCGCTTCCCAAGTCTGGCGCTCGGGGGCTGAGCCGGCGTTGATGGTGCAGAACATTCCAAGGGCAAAACCGCTAGTCACCTCAGCCCAGCCCTCACAATGGAAACAGCCTGGCTTTTAAGATATATTTCCAATATGTTTTCATAAACATATTCAATAAGAAGCAAAAACAAAATCTACCCTCTTAATGTCTTAGTTATTAAATTTCAGCTATTGGCCTACAGCCATTACACTCTGTTAAAGCTATTAAAAATGTTTTAAAAAGACATTCTCTGCCTTAACTGCACAGCAATTTCCACTTCTGCACTGCTTATGAGCTCCTGCTGGCACGGCAGTTTGCCCACGGAGCAGCCCAGCCATGTGCTGCTTGGCCTGTCCATGCACGTTCCCGCTGGTGCCAAGGCCCAGGCTGCTTTTCCACTTGGGAAAGCTTGGGATGAGAGATTCCCTGTGTGCACTGCTGTGCGCTTCCATGGCACAGACACGGCTGCACGTTCCCCAACGCTGCTGGTGTCGAGAGCTTCCTCGCTCTCCGTGGGCTGCGACGCTGACTGCTGTACAGCATCACCATCGGCTACTGTAGAAAAATGAAAAAAACCCTGATACACAAAAGTGTCTTTCTCCCCCCTTGGTAAGGTGACAAAGTCAAGCTACTGTTGAAATAGGTAATGCTCAAGTGTGCTGTAACAACTGTGGGTGGACATAAATCCTGTACTGAAAGGGGAAGAGGGAAGTTCAGGCCTGCTCTGCTCTGGGCTGCCTTGTCCCGCTGCTGTGCAACCACCACACGCTGCATTTGCCCAACCATCAACCCAAGACAGAGGAGAGGCCCAAGAAACTGCTCCAGGAGAGAAAAGAGAAAATGGGATTGTATGGGGTACATGAGGGAGTAGGGGCTACGTCAGCCGGGTGAAAGGCGCAAGGAAGTACACGCTTTGATGAAAATACGGCATTTTTGCATAGGGTGGCTTAAAAGAGAGAGCTCTGTCAGCTGTGGGAGATGCCAAAGCAAAGCTTTTGTATTTTGCTAATTCCAGAAGAACTTTTTAAAAATTGGAAGTTAGTTAGGAAATGGAAAGACAAAAACACCTAGTTATGTTACAATTAACTTAGGCAGACAAGGAATATGCCCAGTGACTTTACAGCTGGAGATCTGCATTTTCCTCTATTTAAATGGCTTATGAGAAATAAGACATTTTAAAATGACTGGAAGTTAAATAACTCTCAAAGATGTATCTATATTTATAAGTATATATATAAAAAGCATAGGCTGTTCAGAGCATGACTTCAAGATTCCACTTTTGCCATTTCATTTTCTGTCAACACAGAGAAGTGCACGTTCCCCCATGATTAAGAGCAAGAAGCCATACAGTTTCACCTAGAGCCATCTACTTCACCTACAGAAGGTGATGATAAATTTCCATTGACTTTTATCATGGAAAATTGGGCCAGATCAAGCACTCCCCAATTACTAGCAGTATCAGCTGCAACCTAGGTCTTATACTTCAGGCAGAAATTGCTGTGTGATTGATATCACACAGGCACAACAACTGCTGCACTCAAAACTGTCAAGAATTTAGTTTCTAAATAGGTCAAGGTATTCCAAGTACTCTAGAACAGTATTTCCCCTCTAATGAAAAAAAAGCCTTGCATTTGTGTTACTATATTGTGTTTTACTTAAGGAGTAGCTTTCTCTGCTACTTTGTGCTTCATAGGGCAGTTAAATCAAATGGTACACAACTTCATTGTCATAAATACTGAACGAGACTTGATGACTCAGGTCACCCCCTTCAACCTTTTGGCTTGTACGATGTCTAGATGGGACTACACACTATTACTAAAAATGAGCAGGAGGGTTTTATGCCACTGCATTAGAAAAATTATGATAATTTAGAGATTGAAATGGTAAGAAGATTTGGGCAGTGACATCCATGGCAAAAAAAGCTCAGACCGTATATAGAGCATTTAATAAAAAATAATTACAACTATATACAAAAGCAAGTAATTTATTTAGAAAATTTAGAACTATTCATTTGTATATTCATAGCAGTACCAGAGCGAGGATTCCTAATTATAACTAAGAAAATTTTGGTATGAATTTCTGTGTAAACATACAAAGGAAGCAAATGAATTGATTACAAATAACTGCACTGCATAGAAGATGTGTAAAAGTTCCCCTACAGAACAACTGCAGCTAGTGTGCAGTTTTATTAACTTGTTCTCATTTACACTATTCCCTCCTATACAAAGATTCAAAGCCAAGTGGTTGTCATGCTTTCATAAGCAACATGCCCACAGGCAGAAAGGATTGCAAGAATCATACTGAGAAAATCTGTCAGCTTTTCTTTGACCTATAAAGGTCTGTTCTAGCAGGTGAGACGGATTTAAACTTTTATATAATTATTATACAGTAGATAAAACTGCATTTAGTCTGAACATTCAAATCTTGTACTGCAGATTCTGCTAGTTTTCTACTTAAAACACAGTATACAACTAAACATTTTTAAAAAAAGATGTTCCAATATAGTCCCTCCAACCTTGTTTGAAGCACAAGTGTAAAACATACACCTGATTTGAGATTACTGAAAGTATTTATGGTACCACTTACTGATAAAATAGATACCTTGCATTGGATAATGAATTAGGAGTAGGAAACAGAATTTAAACCGTTTCTTCATCTCACTTGCTTATTCTTTCTGTCACCTTTTATCCCAGGTTTATTTCAAGATGTGATATCTGGAACTTTGAATTGTATGTAAGTTTTAAATAGCACTGTTTTCAATCCCACCGGTTTTAAACATAAAAAAAAGAATTGCTCAAATTAATAGTTCAATTTCTCCTAGACAGAGAAAATATTTCTATGATTGTTCCTATTATTCTTTTGGTCTCTAATTGTTGGTGTTATTTTTGACAAGTCCTTCTCATTTTAGGAAGTTTTAGCAAGAAAGATTCCCAAATCTGCAAACATACTCTTATAAGCAATTGTCTTGTACAAAAAATAATTTCCTGGAGTCTTTGAACAGTCAATCCAAACAATGCATTGTAAACAGAATCCCACATTTATGGAATCTGGACTACTGCTTTAGTAGAAAATACTGATATAAAAATATTGAAAATATAAAGGATCAGCTTGATCATACTGTACTGAAGATATTTACACAATATATCAAGTTGACTAATAAACAGGAGACTAAGTAAAAATACAGCAACGTATCAGCAATTACAAAATATGAGTCATCATACAACACATACATACAGAGTTTAAGTTATCACACACCATAATGATCATGCAGATAATCTAAAACTGATGAGGTACTTGACAAAACATTAAAAACTTTTTTCTCTTGTTTTGAAGTTATCCGTTCCATCATGTACATTAAGTGATGGTGAAAACATGTAAAAGGAGTTCCGTGCTCAAGAGCAATGCTGACCCAGTCCTGGATGCACTTCCAAGGTGTCTCTTCGTATCCAGCAAACATAGCTGGATTTGCTAAGAGACCTCTAGCCACCATTACACCTTTGAACAAGAAATTAAAAAAGAAAGTTACAATAAAGTTTAAATTGAACATTAAATTTTCCTGCTGATTTGGCATAGCACCTATTATGGCAAATATATAAAGTTTGTGGACTAGGAACAGGACGGGTGTACAGCTACATCAGAGAAATCCACTTAACATTCCAAGCCCCAAAGCGCCTATGTCATCTGTCAGAAAGTTCAACTTCATGATGTATCGTTCCAGAAATTCTGCAACAATACACAGGACACAGAAAAGAAGCCTTTCTCCCCTGCTGAAAAAAAAAGCAATTCAGTTGTATTTTGCTTTCGCATGCTACACAGAAAATGACTTTTAATGCCACTCAGATGATTAACTGTACTAGAATTATCCTTCCCACAGCACTCGATGTATCTGTTATAGGAACTGGAGGGCTCTTGGTCTGCAGCAAATCTTTCCCTTCTAGATAAACCAGCATATTGGCAACTTGAAACCTAAACTGTAAGATAAATCCAGCCAAGTTCAATTGTTATTTTTCTGTTCAAAAATGATTCAGTTTTGCCTGCAATGTAAACAATCTCACAAGATAAGATGACCAAGCATGCCAAGTTTCTTTAAGTATTGTACATGTCAAAAAGAAATCCAAAGTTTTGGGATTGTACTTCCTACGTTTGTATTTATGTTTTTCTTAAAACATAAAGATACTTTATACTTTTGTTATTTAAGGTCACTTGAGTTATGTGAACATTCACTTTATTACATATTTTCTTTTGTATTGTACTCAACAGTATTTCATAGTATTTTTAGGCAACAGCTATTTCTGCCTGCTTTGGCTTTGAGGGGGAAGCCACTATGGCAGTTTGGGAGTATCAGTTTCTGTTGTTGTCCCTATACACCAATAACACTGGCCGTCTCTGTCCCGTTTTTCTCTATCTGTAAGATGCAAACTCTGTATTATCTATACCACTCCTTCAAAACATATATTGAATTTTTATACTGCCCTTAAATCCTAGACATGTACAGGAATCTATTGTGACAGGCACCAAGTAACTGCATGGATTGTAAAATTCCTTTCTGCCTTTTTTTTTTTACAGTTGTAGCATAAGACAGATTGGACACCTACAGATAGGGCAGTGCAATGTCTCACTGTGTCCTTGAAGCTACTCATCTTAATTGTGGTTAAGCATCTAGCCTAACCATATTTCCTTTTCCTCTGCCTTCTTACTACAAGAAAACTATGCCCATATGCAGGGAATAGAGTTTTCCAAGACATATTTTACAGTTTGACAAAAGATGAAGAGTTTTGTAAAAAGAGGGAATTGTTTGATGATCCCTCTGAACACCACTACTGAATGAGACGGCATAATAAAGTAAAGGCTTTTGTAACTTGCTCTTGAAATCTTTTGTGATTTTGTTCATGATTTTGTAAGGCATCCAAAACATCCTCTTTTCTCTCCTCAAAGGGTTAAAAAAAACCACTCAAATCACACCCCACTTCAAGACAAAATACTTATAAGTCTGATTTCCAAGTTTATATAAAAAGCAGTGTTTAATCTCACCATCTGCTCCTGTCAAGTGATGAACATTTTCAGCATCTTTTAAAGTTTTAATGTCTCCATTAGCCACAACAGGTATAGACATACTTTGTTTAATAATTTTAATTGCATCATAATGTACGGGCTGATGTCTTTCTTCTACATTTCTCCCATGTACTGTAATCCATGAAACTCCGCTTGCTTCAGCTTTACGACACAGATCAACCGTTCTTTTTAAATCCTCATGGATCCTAAAATGCAAAGGAATGGAACTATTATTTAGTAACTTATTGGAATTGTTTAAGAAGCCATCAGGTAACAAGGATTATATAAATAACTGTTTAACTAAAGAAATGCTGTTGGCAGAAGATAAAGAGACATTTTATTAAAACTCATATGATTTTGTTGTATTAAAATCACTATTTAATATTGTCCTATTACATCACCTCTCTGAAATAAACATGGTGAGTTTTTGAGTATAGGTACTCAAAAGATTCTAAAACAAACGTATCATTTTGCATAGTGCTGCGAAGAAAAAAAAAAATAGGAGCAAACTCTAACAATTCTCCTTTTCTGAGGGATCACAAACTGAGTTGGAACTAACTGAACAACATGCAAAAGTCTCACAGGAGTCATTCCAGAAGCCAATAGTGGACAGCATTGCATGACACTTACAAAGCAATGCTGAACAGGGCCTTCCAAAAGTTCATGATGGGATGAAAGGAATCAGATTCTTTCCCTCTCAGCAGCTGTGGGAGGCCAGTTCTCTGTTTTATTGCCTCTCCCTTAATGGAGAACAGCAACGGTGGCTCTGGGCTCTACCAGCTCACAAAGTAAGATGTCATTATCATACAGACTATGCAGCTCGTTGCTTTTCTTTTACAGAACCCTACATTTTGAACTTGTTTGAATTGAATGAACATTAAGTTACTTCTGGCATACTGTGTGATACTTGTGTTAGTTAAAGGCTGTGCGTATTTCACTCTCTCAGATTTTCTTTGACTAGTTGGCATCAGACAAATCTCAAAAATCTTCACATTTAAGGAATTAGCAATAATGTGTAACATTAATATTTAAGACATGTAATCATATTAAACTGCAGAGTAACGATTACACTAACTTCTAAAAGAACTAAAATTCTTTTACTTTAGAAAAAATCAAGGGATTCTTACACATATGGTAAACAGCAGTAAATTAGACCTACCTTATTTTAATAGATATTGAAAACCTAGGGTTGTCAATCTGATTTCTTACATGTCTCACCATATCTCGAACTAGCTCTGGTTTGTTTATTAAGGAAGCACCATAACCTTCTGCCATTGCCCATCTTTAAAAAAAAAAAAAAAAAGTTTGTAATCTACATTCAAAACAAAAGGAAAAAAAGGAAACCTACACACTGCAAAAGAGATTAATTTCAGTCAAATATATCACTTCAATTTCTCTCCTTATGCCTTGATAATATGGGGTTAAGTGAGCAGAGATAGTACTGGCTGTAGTTCAATGATTCTATGATGTATTTGCAGCATGATATTACCTTCAGTCTCTATTTTACAATTAGAATTTTGACTATTATTAGTTATTAATCTCTTCCAGTTCAATCTTCTGCCTACAGAATGGACTCACAAGGAAATCATGAAAATAAATTACCATTTGATTAACACTGATTTAGATCATAGATAAATAGTCTGGCTCTCCAGAAAAGTGTTTTCTCAAATACTGTAATTACAAGTCATGACAACCTAATTAGAACTGACAAATTAAGTATTTGCACCATAATATTATCTTTTGCTTTCCTACATTTATTATCTGATGGTTTCACTTAGAAAAACACTGCTTGACAAGCATAAAATAAATGATTCTCAACCGAGACAGTTAGTGAGAATCTTCATTTGTGCATTAGCACTCCCCGTCTCACTGTCAAGGCAAAAAATCTTTATCAATTTACTAAGTAAGTAGATCACTGATTCACTGTATTTATAAACCTAGTAAAAAATGGAAGAAGTTATTTTCAGCACATCCTGAATAATATAATATGTATAATTACATTTCAGAGACTATCCTTCACTTGCCAAAGTCTGAGACATCAGGGACTTGCCTTATCATTTGGGGAATTGCTACATCATTTCTCAACATACTTTCCAAATTCCTTGTAATGAAGCTCTTTCTGGAAAGTCAAGTATCGTATCATGGCATTGGCAATGCATATTTAACAGCTGTTGAGAAGAGATGGGCACTTCATTCCTGAGCCAACACTCAGTATCTCAGAAATGAAAAAAGGCAAGTTGACAAGTACACCTGGTTTCCTCAGTCTCACCACGATAACAGGTGTCTCAGGCCATACAGAGCAGTGTTTTACCACAAAGACATTTCTGATTTACACTTTAAAATGCTATTACTATCTCAAGCTTTATTTTTTAAGCCTAGACAAAAATGACCGTGAAAATGAAGACCAGCATCCTTTCCTTTTAATTATTTAATTGTATTTGCACAGCTTTTTACCTCTGAGGACATCCGCAGTTCAAGTCTATTCCATCTGCAAAAGGACAGACAATTCGGGCAGCATCGCATAAAACTTGGGCTTCTTTAGCAGCAAACTGAACAATCAGTGGATGATCCCCTACTCAAATGAAAAAACAATTGGAGATTGAGAAAAAAAAAAGACTGTTCTATTAAGCCTGGATAATCATCAACATTTATTTTCTTTAAATTCTTTAAAATATATATTTGTTTACAAAACTATTAGCAATAGTTGTCTAAGCCATAACCTGTTTAAAAACAGTATTATTATTTCACTCTATGCGCAAAAATAAAGCTCTTAGAAAATAATTATTGTTCATTTACTTTTTGAATTATTCTTGGATGTTCTTAGACCCAGGAGTCCTAAACATTAAAAACGAATAAAACTATTGCCTCTGTTTTCGCAAAACTGTTGCCTCTATATGTTTATTTTCTTCATTATTCTCCTCTACTAAAGTAAGATCTCTAAGTTAAATTGCCATGTATTTTTCAATTGATTTCAAAAGCGGCTCTTTCTGAATTATGGAAGCAGAACCAGATAAGCTCTATTACTCTCTTTTTAACAGTAGCCTTTTCAGCTTCTCTTGGAGGGGTGACACTCCAGCTAAAAATGCTGCTGTAACCGACAGCGACACTGCCAAAACCTTGCCGGGGCCTCCTAGGGCTACGCTAAAGCCTCAGCACAGACCTCCCCACCATTCACCTCTGTGCTACATAACCTTGTAAACTGCTTGCTTTGGGTACAGTGACAGCTATGGAGAATCCTTCTGCTGATAACAGGATTTTTTAGGGATTATTTACTATCTTTTATTAATCAGCTTATTCAAATTAAGCTAAACAACCCACAAGCATTTCCCTTTGCTTGTTGCACCCTTTTTCTTCCCCCTTTCTGTGCACACACGGCTGTTCTTCACCTGCAATGCAATGGGCAAAGCAGCTTTAGCAGTTTTGTGTCAAGTGGGAAACCAAAGCGTCACTGCTCCTCAACCTGGGTCTGCTGAACTACTTCTGATTTACTAGGCCCTTGCAGAGAGCCAGACAGCATATGGAAAATGCTGTCTTCTTTTACAGCTGCTGCATTACATTAATGGTATCTAAAAATATCTCAAACAGTCTCAGCACTCACTTTCCATAGAAGCAATTAAAAGAAGACTCTCCTCTCATAGAATTGTAGAATCATTAAGGTTGGAAGGGACCTTTAGAGATCATCTAGTCCAACCCCCTTGCATACGCAGGGTCACCTAGAGGATGTGGCTTAGGACTGCATCCAAGCGGGTTTTGAAGATCTCCAGAGCAGGAGACTCTCTTGGCATCCTGCTCCAGGGCTCTGTCACCCTCACTGTCAAGAAATTTTTCCTTAAGTTCCTGTGGAACTTTTGGTGTTTGTGGCCATTACCTGTAGTTCTATCAGTGACCACCACTGAAAAGGGGCCAGCCCCATCCTCATCTACCTAGCCAGTCATTGCTTCGTAGAAAGTTATCAGATTGGGTAAGCTTGATTGCTTAACTAATTGCTTGGTGAATCCTTGCTTAATACTCCTGGTCACCTTATTTCCCTTCCCATGCTTAGGGATGACATCCATGATGAGTTGTTCCACCACTTCCAGGGATTGAGGTGAGACCTCTTTCTCTTGCCCTTTTTGAAGACTGGAGTGACATTAGCCTTCCTGCACTCCTCAGGCAGAGGCCCCCATATATTGTCAAATACGATCTTAATTATTCATTGTTTACACACAAAGAACATTCATGCTTATTTCAGGTTGAATTCTTCTACTAATAAGAGTCTGCCTGTGCAAACCAATATGTCTTTTCTCTGTACTTAGACTTTTCTAGTTGAGTGATGCCCCATAGCAAGTGGTCAGTGCTAAAATGGTAAAATTTACTTCCACTGTTATTGCATAAATGCAGATACCAGTTCAACAGCATGAACAGATGAAGGCATCACACTTAGTACACCCGACAAGGCCATTCTCCGCATCAGCACAGGCTCTCTTATGCCTCTTGTTTTACTCTATACTCTTGTATGCTCCATTTTACACTGTTCTATTGCAGTCACCTCATGTCAGCTGACCTTTCTTTGCTGTTACTTATTTCCATCTATTTTGTACCAACTTCCTCTTACTGTTTACAGCTGGGCCTGTTCAATTCCTCACACTCCTACTTTTGTATTTTTTTCTGGTTATGTCTCTGTGGCGCGCCTTAATCACTGCATCTCCCCTTCCAACTCCACACTATGCTTCCAGTACAGGTCCCTGCTTGTTCCTTACATCACTGTTGCTGAATCTAAAGCACTACATTGAAAGCCCCTTCTGCTTCCATTTCCACTGTAGCTAATCTGAATCCCTGTTGTCTTTATCAATCCCTAATTCCGCTATATCGAATATCTCATCCATCTATTTTCCCTTTTTTACAACGTATTTATTTCTGTTAGAGACCAAGCAATGAGTTAAGGGTTCACTGCTGATAATAGACAAGAAACAGTAATTGCTAGGAGAGAAATGTAAATGTCACCTAAATCAGTTTGGAGGGCCTGATTTTCAGGTGGTTTTCCAGTATTTCATGCGACATTACTACTGAGATACATCGCTCTTACCTATAACATTTCTATGGTTTTACAATTAATCCAATGCAATATCCCTAAAATGCTGCGGATGTCAAGTTGCATAATAGCCTTGATTTACTTGGACAATTCAGTCAATCATTGCATAAAACATTCTGAAAATTCGATCGCTTTTTAAAAGAAAAATACCGTTATTTGTTGTGAATTCGCTGTCTCTGGCTTTTGCAGACCTCACAAAATCAGCTGCCACGATCATCGGTGTGTAACACAAATCGCAGCTGTACTTCCTAACCAAGGTTCTGAAAGCCAACCTGTGGGCACACGAGGATTAAAGACAAATATTAATGATATCTTCTAATCAGCTACTCGGAAATGCTGTTTTGACATGAAATACCATGGGATGTTTGAGTCTAATCATAAGACAAACACGTCCCACATCGATCTTCCTTTTAAATAACCACAGAGCAAAAAAAAAACCTAATCACCTCAATAAAAACTTCCTCTTAGGAACACACTTAAAACACAGAGCTGACATGACCGTGACTTACTTTGAATAACGAACCATAGGGGCGCATATTTTCACGACCTGCCCGGAATGAAACAAATCCACGGCATCTTTTACCAGGCATCGTTCGGTTTCGGCGCCGTCACCGATCATGTGGAAGGAGCGACCGCTTTCGCATCT
>VZSV01000101.1:1525110-1543384 GCA_013398735.1 Nothocercus julius
GTGCAGAAAGATACTGACTTCTATAATGTATGCTCCTTTGCATATGTTCTTTGCATAACATAATGTTATGGTCACTGTAAAAGACTGACTGAAGATATGCTTATCTTCCTTACCATGGCCGTTTTATGACTTGATATGTAACTTCGTCCCTCTTTACGGTTTTAGATTTTGACCTAAGCAGCCAGTTTCTGCTCACTGACAGTTAGTGTGTCTCCTGAGTCTTTGGAACTTGTTAGACATCGTATTCATCTGTTAGCACTTCCAAACAGATCTAAAAATAGAGAAATAACTATTTAATTTAGCAACACTAGCTCCTAAATTGTTTTTTAAACAATGCAGAAAATTAAGGCATAAGAAGAACTGAATCCACGTTCTGACTCCAAATAATAAGTAGGCAGGAATTTGTATTCTACATCGGTCTAAAGACTGGTAATTGTCTCCCAGCCAGTGTCCAGCAATCCGTGCTCACTGTAACGGTGTTCTGCACTCCTGCTTGTTCCTGCAGACATTCCTTCCTAGAATAGCTGCTTGCACACTCCATTCTGATGAATGAAGGAATGTTCAGTTTTGAAACATTTCTATAAGGCAAATGGAGCAAATTATGTATGTTATATAGCTAATAATGCAAAATAAAACTAAAATGTAATCTGCCTAAAATGTGTTGACGTTTCATCATTGGTAGAGGGTTATGCTCTTTAGGAAGGCTCTCTTGTGGGTGAGAGGAGTAGAAACTTGGAATGATTCCCACCCTGAAAAGCATTTGACACTTGAGATATCAGCAGGAACTTCAGTTCTGTAGCTAACAGGGCAGGAAGCCAGGAAAATCAAAATCTACATAACAAAAGGTGATTAAAGTTTTGTAGAACTTTTGTTACCTGTACCTGGCTTGTGCTGCACTTTATATGTTATGGTTGCTGTAAAAAACACTTAGTCAAGATTCATAAGAAAAAGAAAAGATTAATGTCAATAGAAGTATTAACTATGAAGGTGAAAACATACAACTGGGGGCATCATTGTATGCTTATCATGAAAGGTATCAAGTGAAGTTCATGGAACTAATTTACAGCATGTACCGTCATTTGAATGTGCAAAGTGGATCTCATCAAACATTTCCATTAAATCATCCTCAGCTAGTACAATAAATTAATTGCTGGTGACTTACTTTTTTCAGGTCTGTGCACTTTAACAGTGCAGTAATCTGCCATACATGCTCTTTTCTGCTTCATTAGTTCAAGATAGACTAAATAGCATCATCCCAAATCTTATTCAGCAGACACAGGGTAGATCCCCCTCTCATCCTCCTGATTGTGCCCTCTAGCAAGAGGGCTGCTGTGCTATTCAAGTAATGTGACAGTAACAGCCGTACCAAAGTCATGGTACTGGTTGCCCACCATTATTGCAGTACAGAGTAGAAAATTCAGCCCATTCAGCCAACTTTTCCTGTATCTCCTATCTCTGATGTGTGAGAATTGCATGTTTGCTGTTGCATGTATGCATGTCAGAGGAATCTTCCTTCATAAGACTTCATAAAAAGTCTTTTTGTTTCAGTTATTGTGAGCATTCTCAAACCTACTAATTTTGTCAGTCTGGGTTTGCGTAACTTAATTAAATTCTCAATGGACTGGTTCTGTATTGTAAAATAAAAAAAATGGCTGCTGCCCTTGACTGCTTTGTTTGCAGTTGAACAGGAAAAGAGCAGGGATATTTATGGGCTTTCTTTGTGCTGCTTTGCTGAACTAATCTGGAACAAATGTGATTAGGATAGTTGGCTCTGTTTGCAATCTAAATTAGATAATCTCACAGTGACATTGATACCTTAGTTTTAGTTAAAGGCACTAAAGGAAGAAAATTCTAAAATAGAACTGGTTACTTTTTCAGTCTTTGTGTGTTGGTTTCTCTGAATTGAAAAGACTTTCTGTTGAAAATGTAATGCCATTTTCATATATTAGGTACAGGTGTGTGTACTGAATAATATGTTTTTCAACAGCAGTACCAATCATCATTCTCTTTAGTTTTGAAATTTAATATATAATGAATTTCAGAGTTTGTTATTTATGTTTGTGTTCTCTACCAATAAATTTGTCTAATGTTGAGTAATTGACTTATCTGCATAGCTTATTTCAGAATAGGCAACACCTCATTTGTTTAGCTCTGTCTTCATAGTCCCCTATTTAGTTGGTCAGTGTTACATGTAACGTATCTGCTTTATTTGACAGGTGTCCTCCAGATGATGCAGACCAGAATTGGTGCTCTACAAAGTACAGTTGATAGGTATGCCATTCCTTATCATTAAAAAGTATGCAAATAGCATGGTAGAACAATTAAGAATTTAACTATTTTCATAAATAAATGTCTATTTTTTTCTTTTTTAGAATTAAAGTCAAAATTGTTGACCCCTACAACAAAATAGTATCCCGCACAGCTCAGCTAGCAAAGCTTCAGGTAAGTTGTCTTAAAAATATAGTTTAAAAATCTGGTTTGTTTCTTAATTTTCTAGTGCATGCAAAAAGGTGAATTGTTGGTTATGGGTGGAATGTGCGTATTTCAGAGGACTGTGTTTCTACTGTTTTTTGATTTAACTTCTTGATTTGTTTGCCTCTTCATGGGGTATTACTCTTTGTGTATATTTGATATGTAATGTTATAGTATAATTTTGTAAAAGTTCCTTTTTTTTTTTTCTTTTAGTCTGTGGAAAATCTAGCTGCCTGGTAGAAGAGGGCAGTGGGAGAGAGCTTTTTACAAGGGTGTGTAGTGAGAGATTATCCAACATTTCTACTGTTAAACTTTGTAGTAGTGGAGAGCTATTCCATAGATCTTCAGGAGTCACATGGCTGAGTTTTAGGGTAACTGTTCAGTTTGTGGTCTGAAAAGCAACACGACTCCAAATCTCTAAAGGTTGAAGGACTTATTGTTTGAATAAGGATACAGGGCAAATAAGCTCAGCCTTCCTGTATCCCTAAGACACTCTGCTGGTTTATCTCTCTGCTGGGCTGGGCCACCTTGTTTGTGCAGGAAGGAAGGGCATGAGCTTAGCAAACAATTCCCTTTCTGGCTGTGGCAGAGCTTGCAGCATGAAATTGCTCGCTTCTGTCACAAGCATGGGAAACTGGAGCCTGGGACACCTTAAAACTTTTAAAATTTACTTTTTCTACTAACTGTGCATAAGCGGCTTAAAAAAAAAAAAAAAAGACTGATAGAGAATTCGGACTTCCAGAGCATGTAGGTCTGGCAGGTCTGCTTTGCTGAACTGTGGTGTTTAAAGGCCTTTTGTATTCATGATTTTGCTGTTTTAGTGCTTCTCCATTGATTGCTATGGGACTGTTTACAAACTGAAGGAATATTTGGCTTCCATAAAGCTGGATTTCACCATCCTTAATTGTTTTTAATATAGTCTGGCTTTTTCATAAATATTCTTGCTGCAAATTCATTGTCAAACTTCAAATCTAGTCCTGAATTCTAAATCTCTACTTTGTGCTTGTTTGTGTTGTGTCTTTCTGTACTCTTACAATTTTGTGGCATCCTAAGAGAGCAGCAGACTCGCAAAACTTGCTTCTTACTTTAAATCATTCTTCAGAGCATATTCATAATCTTTCCTTGGTAGATCACAAATTAAATGGGATTAGTTAACAGCTGAGATATATAGCCAGAGAATCTGTACTTTAGAGGGTTATTTTGTGTTCAACTCTGTCCAATCAAATTTTGTCACCCACTTTCATAATTTCAGATACTTGTGTTTAAAATGCCTGAAATATCTGATTTTTAAAGCTTTTTATCTTTTGAAAGTTATTTCTGTATTTTAAAATTACTTGTTTTAAACAGATTTCATGCTGATACTGTGATAGCTAAATCATAAATATAGTCTGAGGAAAGTGAGCATTTTTCAGGCTTTTGCTAGGTATACATTCAATTGCATATATGATGAGGCACACTTTCAAGTGGTCTTTTTATAATTGTCTTCCCTCAATAATTTCTTAAACTAATATTAAATATAAGATGGTTGATAGTTGTTTTAATTGTAGCAATAATATCTCTCTCAGTGTTGATATGTTGCTTTAAATTTCAAAGCAAAATTCCAGAAATCAACGCAAGTTCCAGATGTATCAAATTTGATTTCCAATCTTAGTAAAATTACTGGGCTAACTCAAGCAGCAGGCCTTCTTCTGAATTTATTCTTGCTTGAACAGTGGAATTTATTCAGGAAGCATTCACTAACGTAGAATGTATACTTTTCTAAAGCTTTCATCCAAGAAGGAATTCTTTGTTGTTGTTGCGCATGTGGTGAAATTTTGTTTTTCGTAGTCCAATCCAGTTTTATGATCTAGCATCAATGAACTGTCCCACTATTAGATAATATATTACATTCTTTTACAGAGACTGAGAGTTTTATTAAGTTGAATATTCCCTTAAATTGAAATATGAATGAAATGGAAATATGGATGAAACAGATTTTTTTGTCAAGGTCGCGATGTAGTAGTGATCACTATGAAGATAAGAGTGCAGCTCATCTCCATTGTAGTTGGATTTTTATCCAATTTTTTTTCCTAATTTAAAAGGCCAAAAGTTAAAACTCTTTTCTGTATCCAAATGTAGCCTCACCCATCTCTCAATCAATTTGATAATCCTTTTAAAATATCATTTGCCATGTTGGTTTCTTGGGATGGGAGATAATGAAGAACAATCAAATGAAAAGAAGATTGTCTTTTGGCATGTAAAGTAAAAGATAGTTAGAAGATAACTGAAGCTGAATGCCTAGGAAAAAATCAGCCAGAGCTACAAAATTGGATTAGAAAATAATTAAATCTGAAAGCAAAGTAGTAACACGGTGCCCTTTTCTTTGGTGGAGTGCAGTGTGCTATATAAAGCTATTTTCATTCCTCTTGCAGAAATTCCGTTCAAAGATGTGAAGGGCTATGTGGATCAAGATTTGTCCTAATTAAGGAAATGAATTAATAAAAACTAATGTGTTAATCTCTCAAAGTAGTATAAGCCCTA
This sequence comes from Nothocercus julius, assembly GCA_013398735.1. Lineage (NCBI taxonomy): Eukaryota > Metazoa > Chordata > Aves > Tinamiformes > Tinamidae > Nothocercus > Nothocercus julius. Next base: position 1,530,103 of record VZSV01000101.1, read on the forward strand.
CTTGATTCTCACTAATGATAGAAGGGGACTTAACCACATGATTTCTATTAATGCTTAGGAAACCTGTACTTCAGAGTATGTGATAGTGCCAAAAGTAATGAGAATAATTGTGTTTTCAATGATTTGTCTCAGTGGGACATTTCTTAATTTTTCTTTTTTAGGTCTAGGTTAGAATACTATTAAATTATAAATCCTGTGTTTTTACTGGTGCACGCTAGCATGCCAGAGAGATTTACTAGTTGTTCAATTCACTGAATATTTGTTGAAATTACTCACTTGTGTATGTTTTCATATGTGTCCTTTAATGCTAGTTTTCAGGACACTAACCTGAGTTTAAAGAAGGGTTCAAAGTCTGTCAAATACTAAATATTTTCTATATGTGTATATAATATAGATTAATTTTATTTTGATGTCCATATGATAAATATTTCAGGAGCCTTTTTCTTCAGTAGACTTCAGTTTTCATGTTTACTTTTTGTCTCCCTCATCTGTAGTCAGGTTAACAAGTTTCAAAGTCATGCCTATGACTGTATTGAATTGACATTTTTTACCTTCTTTTGAATTAATAATTAATTAATCTGAGCTCTACTTTAGATTTTTATCCATTCTAGAATGTGGTTTCTACTTCTGCATGTATCTCCTGACCTGCCTGACTCAAACCAGTCCTAATGAACTTAGCATGATCTCTGTTACTTTATTTCTACAGTGCATGTCATAAATCTTCCTTTGTTTTTTTTCTTATTTTCTCCATAAAGGTTTCCAGGCATCTTTAATATTCTTCCTATTATGTAGTTCTAAACAAGTCTTTCTTAGGAAGGACCTTATACAAACAAATAAATTTGGGCCTTTACAGCAGAGTATGCAGTAGGCATAGAGTTTAATTAGTCGGTATAGAAACTTGTGGTTGATGTGATTTTAAAATTAAATGACAGGTAAATAATTTAAATAGTGTAGTCTAAAACCAGTTTCTGAATATCCCTGTTATGCTTGCAGCTCGTGGTCTGTTGGTACCTTCTGTCATCAGAGCTTCCTTTCAGTATAGGATTTCTCCAAGTCCATTTTGTGTTTGGTGTTTACTCTTTTCTTTGTCTCTAGTATTTACTGCCTTTGTCTCTGTTATTTAATGCCTAAAAGGAGAAAACCTTTTGTGAGATGTTAGTGGAGTGAAAAGCTGGGAGTCTGTTGTATTTGAGTAGGATGCTAGCAGTCCTGTTTTCAGAATTGGTGCTGATGAAAAGATAACTCACCCAATATTTCCTGAAAATTTACATACAAGTATCCCTAATCAATTTTTAGTCAAGACTGCAAGGTACGTAGCAAACTTGTGAAATAGGGTAAATTAGCAGTTGCTGGAATAAGGCTACAATTTTTTTTTGACGAAAAATGATGATTATTTTTTTAACATACATTCCCACCATAAATGGCAAAATATATGATAAGTGTTGAGTCTTTAAGTTTTATTGTCCTCTGAGGTAAATGTTGACATTTTTATTATTTCAGAGCAGTCTTTGATTGACAAAGCCACCTTCTTAATTTTAGTATGTGGGGAGAGGAGGAAACTTAAGATACAAAATACAAAATAAAGCTCCCTTCTAGCTGTAAGTAGAACTTGCCTCTGTCATAGGGTTTTGATTTCCTCTTTTTGCTAGTAATGACAGCATAATCTCATAGCCCTAGGAATGCAATTTCCAGTCTTCAAAAGTATTTGTTCTATATTGCATAAAATCGTGCAAAAATAATGCTTAAAGGAGATTTTGATTTTCGTCACTGCCTTGTTTTTGTTCACATTCATACGTCCATTTAGGAGATGCTGTTGGTTAAAGTGTTTCCAGTTTTGAGGCCTAAAATTACATGGCAAAAGTGTAATGATAATATCTCCTAATGCTGTGATTTTTCTGCAGGCTGCCTGTGACTTGCTGCGGAGAATAATACGCATCTTGTATCTCAGTAAGAGACTTCAAGGACAGCTGCAAGGAGGAAGCAGAGAGATAACAAAAGCTGCCCAGAGTCTCAATGAACTTGGTGAGTCCTTCTTAGTTACTTTTGGAGGCATTTTTAGCTTGCGTTCCTGTGACTTAAAATAGCACTTCATTTGGAAAAATAAGAGAAAATCCTAAACTACTTACTGTGATTCTCCCTGTCTACTTTCTGTTTTGAGTAGATAAGTGATATGGATAGCATTAATTCCCTCTTTTATTTTTATTCTTCTTTTCCAGATACAGTTACTGTATGGTAATAACTTAAACTCTTTTGTGCGATCATTTGGGGAGAGGGGGCAATTAATTTCTTATTGGCTTGTGTTTGTATAAATTTTCTTAAAAGGTAGCAGATTGCATATATACCTTTGGAAATTAGTGTGTTATAGTAAGATATACTTTGAATTATGGTTTACGTCTTAAAAAATGATTTGGCCCTGTGACCATTACAAGAGCTACTTGTGTTATGACATACAGATACCGATGTTAATTCAGACCTGGGAAGCATTTAGTACATGTTAGTGACTCATTTACCCTGCATTTTGCTGGGTTTTAGGAAAAAGGGTGAAGTCTTTCACATGGCACTTGGGTTGTATTGCTAGACTGCTTGCAGTGCATGGGTTGCCTTGGTTATTTCCACACTGTGTTGCAGGATGCAGCAAAGGATATCCCTTTAGTCTTGGAGATCAGTCATTGCTGTTGTGTGTGGTATCTTGCCAACTATTTCTCCTTGAGTTTAATGGTATTCAAATTTCAGCTTCCAAAAATAGGTTGTGGGAGGGCTGAACTATCAAACATTCAGAATCATCCTGAGGTTTTGTTGTGCATATTTGTCACTAGTGCTCTTTTCATACTGTGTAATCACAAAGTTATTAGACAATAATTTAGTCTTATAATTAACAGATGCTATGTTGCAAATGAAAGTTTATATATTTATTTAGTTTAACAGTTTGACTGAAGCACTGAATGTAGATTTAGTATTCTAAGCCAGAATATTTTTTCAAGTGTGTCTTCTGCTTTTGGTCTCCCCTCCTGTGTTCATGATAAATAAAGTAAATACTCTCGCTTAATTACCTGAATTGTAAGTCTTGTGGGATTACTGTGAATGATAGATTCTCTTCAAGCAATTAGTATAATTTAATGGCAAAAGCTGAGATTTTTTTATACCTTAGGCAGTTTTTAGTTCTTAAATTAAAAAAAAAAAAAAAAAAAACTATTATTACTCCATTTTTTTTCTTTAACCATTAAAAAAAGCCATTAAAGCTTTTTTTTTAAAGCTATGTTATTAAAGTGCCACAGTAGTTTTTTGAGGTTATTATTCCAAATATTTGCTCTTTCTCTGAATCTTATCAAAGCCTGAATAATTCCTTTTATTGACTATAAAGGGAAGTGTGTGTCCCTAGGCAGCACTTTGAGCTTCATTCCACAGTCCACCAGTGGGAGCCCTGTGGTCATTAACAGAATTTTGGGTGGCCTGTGAAGTCTCTGTCTCCTGTCAGTTTTCCCCTTTCTCTTTTTCTGTTCTCTCTTCCTGTTTCCTCCCCACTCCCTCTTTATTTACCTGCCTTCCCCATCCCTCCACTCAGTCATTCTCCATTGCCCACCAGGCTCTTCCCACCACCCGCTGCCCCTGCTCGGTGGTACTGGCCGCGGAGCCCAGGCTTGGGTGCACCAGGACTCGCATGGACCCTCATGGAGGGACCCTCATGGAGGATCCATGGAGGGCTGAGGTGGTTGTGGGCATCAGAAGCATGGGGGACTGTAGGAGTCCTGTGGTTTACTGAGTGTGGGGTAGCAGCTCTGGCATGCAGGGTACGGTTGGGGCAGCGTTGAGGGTACGGTTAGGGCAGCGTTGGGTGGTGCGTGTTGTCGGTGCCGGGGAGGTGGTGGTGTGGCGCAGCAGAGCAGCAACTTGCTTCAGAGTACAAAAGCTTTGGGAGGTCTTAGGTAGTGCTGTGACATCTGATGTGGTTAAATATGTAGCCCAGCTACATGGGAGTAGCTGGGCCTGGGTAGGGAGTGCTGCAGCGTCGTGCTTTGCCTTGAACTGGAGATCACGACCAGGATTAATCTGAGTTTGTGTTTTTCCCTGGACGTGTTTGACTCTCCCTTTCAGCTCTCAGGGGAAAATGCTTCACATAAGTGCAACAGGAAGGTAACAAGCAATGCAATCTAATGCTTTGCTGAAATTGGCAGCACTGTGATTTTATCTTAAAAGCTTGGCATTTGCTATGGTTTAAATATAACTTCAACTGCTACCAGATTTTTCTGGCCTGGATCTACAGATAACTGTTTATCTATTTTTACATACCAATATATACTTTGTTGGGGCTGGGTGCGGGAGACTCTATGTGCCATTGAGGTGCATGTACACAGTATGCATTTCCTCAGCAAATTTATTAAATTACATTTTATGGTCAGTTGTGGCTTGAATATTATTTTGCATTGAGGGGAAAAGACATGATAAAAATATAAAATCTTAGAAGTAGATTGAAATAGGGATTAAGCCTCCTTTGTCAGAGAAACTGCAGGCAACAGTAGTTTCTGCTGAGAAGGGCGTCTTTAATAGTTGCTTCGAGTCGCTGCTAGTCTGCAGAGCTGCGACCCGGTTGGTGCCATTAGGTGCTGCAGGTTTACTCTGAAAGCATTCAGTAATGTTTTCACTGAGATCTGCCCTGAAAGCTGAAACAGATACCGTACTCTTCCATGTTAAATTTCTGCATTCACTGAATTTAACTTCTGCTTGGCCCAGTAAAGAGAATTCTCTATGTAATTTTTTAGGGATGAAATGCTTTCAATATTTTAATGACAGTATTTAAATATCTTCCAACTTTTCCATTGTATTCCTTTCTTCTCCCCGCCACCTTTGGGTTCTCCAGTGCAGTAGAAACAGAGCTGTGGTAGTTTCCTCCGTAGACTCTTGACTGGGTCTGATAATCCTTCCTTCTTGCTACACAGATGGGGTTCAGCATCAAGGCAGATAAAGAAAACAGTGTGTTCGGATGTCAGCACAGTGGGTTACATGCCCTGACTAGACTTCTTGGTGACACTTTAATAAGAACACTTTGTAAGGTGAAGTAGAAGCATTTCTAAGCAAGCTTAAACAATGGCATGTGTCCAGAAGAAGGTCTACTACATACAGTTCCCAGGCACAAAAGGAATTTTACAGGCATTAAGATATCTGCTATCGTTATGTGGATATATAGAAATTACTGTCTTTGAAAAGGGTCTGTAACTGAACAAATGAAGATTTAAAAAATTTTTAGCTGTGCAGCTAGTGTGTAGTTGAACTGTTAGTTCCAGTCGTGGCGCTGGCTTCTGGACAATAAGAAATTTATGGCCTTTGTTTGTTAGATATGTATAACTGATGTTATCATTATTCATATAAATGCTTAGTAGTCTTCATAATTATAATAAGCTAGTCTTTGTGTATGGTTCTGTTGTAATTTATTTCACAGCGAGTGAATTTATTTGCTTGAATGACCTTGTGTATGTATAAAACTTTGAAATAGGCTTTCACAGCAGCCATAATTTTGCTCTTTTGTACACCCAGACTTAACTTTTGACTAAATTGTGCAGCCATAAAATGAAGAGGAAATGTTCTTTTTGGAGGGGTGTCCTACTACACCATCTTCACATGGTGTAGTAATGTTAAAGGGTCTGTCCTTCCCTTACCTTTGAAAATGCTTGTAGCATTAAACAGAGTAAAAACTCTCCAAATATTTTAAACTTCAGAAATCAAGTTTCTGCTTTTTCTCTGTAGCTGTTAAGACATGGACTTACTCTGCAGAAGGGAGAGTGCATTCTTTCGTGTGCATACATATGTGAGGTATATACATATTTAAAAATACAGTATTATATGGCTTTTTTTAGGACTTTACCTCTTGCAGCTATAGAACAGCTCTTTAAATTCTGTTGCTGTTAAGCTATCCAGTAAGTTATGCATATGTTTTCTGTTGTTTTTCTTTTAAACACTAATTTCATCTTAATGTATCTCAACTACTTTTGAGAGTAATCTCTTTGTTCTTAGTATAGTGGATGTAATGGTTTTGAGAAAACTTTGCTCCCAAAGCAGTCATCAGTTGTTCATTTTTTTGCACAGCAATATATTAATTGGGCCTTAGTTTAAGTTATGTTCTGCAACTGACTGTTTTTTTCGTGCAGTATGATATATCCTTATCAAGTTTGTAAGTAATAATCAAGCAGGAAAGAATGGAAAGTATATTGGGAAACAGTATAAAGAATATATTTAACAAATTGCAGATACATCTCTGAACTGTTTTATTTTCTAAACAAGTGTAAAGTCCTAGAGATAAATAGCTGTAGTTAACAATGTAATATGAGAAATGGGTATTTAGATGATAGACTGGAGTTCAGTCTGAGCTCATGTGGAGAGTGAGCCACTTTTTTGCTTGTTTTGTAGCAGTGTGATATAGTTGGCAATGAAACTCATACTGATCTTTGTAAGGAAGGATGTTGTTTGCAAGGTGCTTGAAGTAAATTTTCTTTTGTTCATGCTTCAGCTGGAGTATCAAGTCCCTTTTGAGGCACCTCATTTGAAGAGGATGTAGGTTAATTGGAGAAAATCCTACGTACAGCAACAAGAATGACTGAAAATCTTCAGGATGGGTAGAGGGAGGAGAGACTGGAAGTGTGAGGCTCTTCACCTTGGCGAGGAGGGGTTTGAGGCATAGTAAAAAATCCTCAAGGTAAATAAAAGCTACTTCAAATAGGAAGGGAGTAAATAGCTTTTCATACCCATTCTGATCACAACAGAAAGTAATAGTCCTAAACTGAAGCAAAGGAAACTTGATGAAAAATGTGAGGAAAGTGTCTGCCAAGAATGATAATTTCAGAGGAGCTGTGAAATCTGGATTGGATTTTTAAGTCTGTTAAAAGCAGTTTGGACAACCATATAGCAGGAAGAGCTTAGATACAAGTGCTCTTGCCTGGAAAAGCAGGAGAAGTGAATATGTTGACCTGCCACCAGTCCTTCCCTTCTCTGAGAGATGTTAGAGAAGCATGCAGGTTTACAGATGTAAAAAATAGGTATTTTTTTTAGCTAGACTGTTGTGTCCAGTAAGTTGTCTTGCAAGGCACTGTGTCCAATAACCTCCTGGAATCTCAGGACAGTGTGCCTGGAAGTATCGTTACATTAGTTCAGCTTCTTCTTGTCACTCCTTCAGATGCAATAGCAGATAAACCTCTGTAAAGACCTTCAGCTCACCCGTCTGACCCGAGCACTTTAGCTCTGAGTACTCATATAAAGATTGGCTTTCAAGTGAACTTCATGCAGCTCGTCACGTTACCGGAGCGCTGCCAGAACTGACTTTCAAAAACTCTTATGTCAAAATCTCCAGGAGAATGTGTGAGAAGGAAGGCAGTACTGGCTGTGTGAATGTAAATACTACGCTTCTTATTTTTCTCTTCTGAGAAAAAAGGCAAGCTATCTGTTTCTCAGAGCCAGCTGCTTATAAGAAAAATGTTAATTTACTTTTGTAAGTTTTAGTATTTGGGAATGATGAGTGTTTTGCGTTTATCAAAATGCTGAGTGCTACTCGTCAGTATTCAGGAAACAAACAGTGCTAATTTGTTCAAAACATATGTATAACTCATTATTAAGCATTTATGTGGCCATTTTAGGTCAGTAATCCATAGCTATACCTGTTGTTTCCACAATGTGTACTTGTTATGTTATACTTGCTGGGCACCTGTGCAAAAGCACTGGTGAACTTGCAGTGATGCTCGGCCAGAACTAAGCTCCATGAACATCCACCATCGATCCTGCAGTAGCTGTCATTCGCTGTCTCCCTTTTCTTTCCAGAAGAGATTCACTTGATTTTTTTTTTTAATTATTATTATTTTTATTTATTTATTTTTTTTTTTTTTTTCTATTGCAAGTAGGAATTTAGAGTCTACAATTGCAGAGCTGGATCCTGTGCTGAGCTAAGCTAGGATTAAGCTGGGGAAGGACTCTCTTACTATCATGTCACTGAGCTCTTTGACTGCTGGTACACAGAACAGACAAATTTGTTGTTATATTGCTGTGTATAACTTCTCATATAGGAACCAACACAGACAAATCTACAGGGAAAAAATTGCTTTCATGGCACTTTTGCTTGGGGATATGAATGCATTGCAATTTATTTCATTGTGCAAGATACGGTGTTTTCTACATTAGCGTAACATATGTCTGTGTAGCACAGTTTACTGTTCTGTAGGGATAATTGAACTAATTTGATTAATAGAAATTATACAGCCAGGCTACTGTGATGCTTTGCCTGGGGTGTTAGTCCTGCTGAGGATGACTGAACTCCATTACCCACTCAGAGCCATCTGCAGTATTTGAATGTCACTGGTTTAGCTGGTATGTCTGGATCCCTAGTAAGTGCAAATATCTTGCTAAAAGGGCTTTTTCCACCCACAGTGGCATTAGCCGTGCTACTGCCAGACCTTTATTCAAATGCTGAAATCATTTGTGCTAAAGTCACTGCCTTTAGCTTAGTGTTATTTGGGGTAATCTCCATGTTTTTCAATTTCATGCTGTCCATTTTGGTTGGTTAATTTTGCCTGAGATTGTCTTGCTGTAAGATTGAGGTTTTTATTAGGTCGTGTGTGTGTGTGTGTGTGTATATATGTGTATATATATATATATATATATATAACCTTAATATTTGCACCTTTTAAAGCAAATAGTCCTGAACTGTTTGTGTCTGGACACCAAAAAATCTGTCTTATATAAGATGTTTGTTTTTCCAAAATTAGACTTAATGATGAGCTTAAATTATGAGAAATTTTCTACAAACACAAGAAGCCCATGTAACGCATGAACAGCACATACAAAATGCAACCTGAACTGCTTCTTTTGAGCATCTCCACTAAAAGCTGAAAACAGCAATGTCTTATTTCAGTTGCATTGTGGTTAACTGCAGATGGTTAATGATGCATTAATCACAGAAAAATGTGTATGTGTATCAGGCACTATGTTTCTCATGCGTTTTGGTCACTATCAAGATTGAATATATTGCAAAATAATTCATTATTATTTATGTGATTATGTTGATAAATATTGAATTTACCTTCATGCAGCAGAGGTAGTTAGTTATTTTAAATATTGAAAAGGAGAGGAAAACTTATTTGTAATGCTGCAATTTATTATGTTCGGAAAGACTCTGGTTTTATTACTTAATACATCTCTTTAAGGGAGGGAGCACCATGAAGAGCGATACACGATTTGGGCTAACAAAAATCCACTTGGTTATTTAAAATATCTTGTTATTGTCTTAATATGGCTCCATGTTTGCCAAAGTTACTATTTGATTTATTGTAAAATTTAAGTAAAATGAAGAGCAACTCAAGCTTCTACTGAGTCATAGTGTTTCATAAAATATGCTGCACGACCAAATATTTTTGTGTAATGCATGTAAGAGCCTGTGCTTGTGCTCTTCCTTAGTTGCTGTACCACCCACTCATTTTTTCTTCACTTCAATTATGAATCCAACAGTTGCTGCATGCCATCTTCTTTTATTTTATGCCATCTTTACTTCCATGTAGAGGTAAGGCACTTCTGTGAGTTTCATTTTTTTCTTTGCTTTAAAAGCCAGTAGGAAAGATTTTTTTTTTTTTTTTTTTTTTTTTTTTTTTTTTTTTTAAAAACCGAGGGAAAAATTTTTTTTTTTTTTTTTTTTTTTTTTTTTTGTAGTATGTAACAAATATAGCAGTTCGGTATCTCCAAGTGAAAAGTTCAAATTAATGTACCAAACTGACTATATTGCAAAACTTAATATAGCTTTTCATGAGTAAGTGGCGAATAGAGTAATATCTCATCATCATCTTTGAATACGGCAGACAAAATTTCCAGATGCTTGCAATCTAGTTGTTTCCTCTGCTTGGAGTTCCTACCTCGGAGACTTTGTTGGGCAAATTATTTTGTATGTACATGGTTGCTGTGTTTTACTTAAACCTCTGGCATGCCTTCTTTTTGTAAACCTTAACTGAGGTTGGAAACCACTAATAATTTTAGCAACTAAGGGTGATTTTGATACAAGGGAAATCAAAATTAATGCTACTGAAATTCTGTTTTTCAACATAAGCTTTAAATAATGGAGCATGAATTTACATTTCCTCAGGTTTTTTAAAGTTTACTGATTTAGGTTAATGTGACTATGGTAGTTTGATTGCTGTCTGACTCTTTTTCAAATCCATAAGTATTCTGATCCCTTGAAATCTAATTTTCTTCATGCATAAAGTTTTGAAAACAAATGTGTGTATTATTGTAAGAGTGGGTTTTCTTGATATTTAATTTCCTTTAAACCATAAACATTTTTGAAATTTGCCACATTGAATGAATTATGAAACTTTTTTCATATTAACATTAAGCTGATTTCTGTTTTTGAGATTAGTCTTTTAGCTAAAGCAACTGGAAGAATTTGATTCTGCTGTGTTACTAGGCATTCAGGAATTTTAGTCCCAAGTATGCGGACCTTGTCAAAGGGATGTATATCAGATATTTTAAAATGAATTTGGTACTTGGCTTTTCAATATTGAAGTATTACCTGCTCCCAAGAGGCAAGTCACTGATATTTCATTAGTAAGATTGTGTTAGAAGTTAATTAATGTGGGTTCAAATTGCCTTTCCAATAGTAAGTGCAGTATTTCTAGTAGTCTTTATCCTGGTTGTAAGCCCATTGAAGACTTTTTCTGAGATGTTTCTCTTGAATCTTGACACTAGGTTTATATTGTTTCCCCTCATTATAAAATTTCCCTACTGCTTTCTTCTCTCAAAATATCCCTACTGAAGAGACAAGAATTATGCCAAATAAGGAATACTTATTCCCAACGATAAGGATGATATCCCAGGTGGTAAGGGAGTTTGTCTTGTTTTTGTTTTATCCCATGATCGTGTTAAGTGTTTGAACTGCAGTTATTTTTGTTTGTTAGCTACATGTAAATTTGGATGGTAGATATGAAGGGATTTGGAAGAATCAGTAATATAAATAATCTTTTAGTTGCAAATGCCTGTGTTTAACCAAATACAGGATAAATACAACTTCAGAGGACTGGGCTGTGGAATCTATTGTAGGTCTTTTGGCTTCTTTCAGTTTTGAGACAATTAACAACAGGTTTCTGCTTTCAGGTCACATATAAAAATCTATCAAGAACTGAAGAAATTCTACAAACTCCATCTACATTTGCATGCAGTAATTTGTTATACACTGACTTTAGAAGTCTGTAAGGGCTAAAAAAAAAAAGTGTATGCATGACAAAGATAAGAAAAGAGGAAAAAAGGATAACTTGTGATTGAAGGAAGAGAAGATACAGAGGTTAGCTGTGAATCTTTGAAAGAAGCCTTTTTGCATCTTAATTCATCAATTTAATGAGTAAGTAGGGCAAGACAGATTACATAATTCACGATAATAAGTGAATACAGGGATATTGGCTAAGCAGAGTAGTCTTATATCCAAATCTATAAATCGTGTGGGATTGTATTCTCAGTGTATTTCAATGGGTATGAAAGTTTAAGCAAGCTGTTAAGACCCCCTGCTCAGAATGCATATTGCAAAGAAGTCTGAAAAAATCCAGCTCTGCAGAGCTTGCCACCATTTACTGCTTTAAAAAAAAAAAAAAAAAAAAAAAAAAGCCTGTGGAAGAACAAAATCACAGCTTCCCTTTTGTTCTCTGTGGAAGTTCTACAGAAAAGTGGTAGTTCTGTTTTTCAGGTAGGTCTTCATGTGATCTTCACTGTCTGAAGATCTGATAGAATTTGACATTTGCACCTTTTTCTGTTCTCCTCATCCTTTTCTGGGCATTCTGGATCCAGCTTAACAAAGTCCATACTTCTGAGACTTTCAAATTCTGCAGTGCACAGAAGGCTGGTTCTCCAGCGGTCAATGTAATGGCACGGTAATTTGTGAGGCGATCAGGCTCTGTAGTTGGAGTTCAAGTGGATAATGACTTCCTCTTGGGAAGAAGTGGAGACACTTCACATATGTCATTCTCTTAGGTGAGCTTGGCGGAAGGCTGCAGGAAGTCGTATGCTTGCTTTTGTTTATCTGTAGCAAATGGTGAAATCTTTTGTTTATTAGCCAAGGAAATTACAGCAGAAGCAGTTCAGAATGTTTGTCCCTCCTGGGAGTCTGAAGAATTGCGTTCAGCATAAGCTGGTGGTTGTACTGAAGAAGAACAGAGTTTTTCTAAATAACACTTCAAGACTGAAGATTCTAAATAACACTTCAAGATTACTCTGACATCAACTGGAAGGACAACACAGCCAGGCACAAACAGTCCTGGAGGTTCCTGCAGCGCTTGGATGGTAACTTTTTGATGCAGGTTGTGAAGGAGCCAACAAGGAGAGGTGGACTACTGGACCTCGTGCTGACAAATAGAGAGGGGCTTGTTGGAGATGTGAAGGTGGGGGGCAGCCTTGGCTGCAGTGATCATGAGCTGGTGGGGCTGTAAGTAGCCTTGCAACCATGGACTTCAGGAGGGCCAACTTTGGCCTCCTCAGAGACCTCCTCAGAAGAATCCCATGGGCTAGGGCTTTAGAAGGCAGGGGAGCCCAAGAAAGCTGGTTGGTTTTCAAGCAGCACCTCCTCCTCGCCCAGCAACAGTGCGTCCCTGTGTGCAAGAAGTCAGGCAGAGGGGGCAGGAGACCTGCGTGGATGAGCAAGGAGCTTGTGGCAATGCTCAACCAGAAGAAGGCAGTATACAGAATGTGGAAAAAAGGATGGGTCCCTTGGGAGAAATACAGGAACGTTGTCAGGCAATGCAGGGAAGCGACACGGAAAGCTAAGGCACGGTTGGAATTCAATCTGGCAAGGGATGTTAAAAATAGCAAGAAAAACTTTAAATATATTAATAGCAAAAGGAAGATTGGGAAAATGTGGGTCCGCTGGTGAATGGGGTTACGAAAAACACAGAAAAAGCAGAGTTGCTGAATGCCTGCTTTGCTTTGGTGTTTACCAAGGGCAGCCCTCTGGAATCCCAGACCCTAGAAACAAGAGAAGGTGCCTGGAGGGAGGAAGACTTGCCCAGGGTAGAGGAAGATTGGGTCAGAGAACACCTAGGGAAACTTGACGTCCACAAATCCATGGGCCCTCATGGGATGCACCCCGCGGGAGCTGGTAGATGTCATAGCTAAGCCACTCTCCATCATCTTTGAAAGGTCCTGGAGAACGGGGGAGGTGCCGGAGGACTGGAAGAAAGCCAATGTCACGCCAGTCTGCAAAAAAGGCAAGAGGGAGGACCCAGGCAACTACAGGCCAGTGAGCCTCACCTCCATCCCCGGAAAAGGGATGCAACAGCTC
>VZSV01000101.1:1547882-1566534 GCA_013398735.1 Nothocercus julius
TAGTGTTCAATTTGAAGTAAAATCTCAAAGCACGGTGTGAGAGCCCCTAGTGCAGCTGCAGGTAAAGCCGGGCTAATATTGCTGCGTTAACAGCCCTACATAGCTAGAGAGAGGCAGATTTTCCTGCAATGTTGTTGTTCCAGCAGTGACACTGAGCTGTTCAGCAGACAGGGTATCGAGTCAAACTGTTCCAAGAGAGGGTAGGAAGTTAGATATCCCCTCGAGATAGCAGAAAGCAAATGTATGTTTCCCAAACGCCACCTGCAAGCGGAACAGGGACGTGCTGCTCACAGCAGCGCTGTGCTGGCAGCCCGCGGGAACACCCGTATTCCAAGACTACTGTTAATCCCACATATAAATTCTGGTTTCATAATTCCATGTTATGGACATACCCCAGAACCTTCACTTGAAATACTTAGTTTATTTTTTTTTCACTGAATTTTTTTTCATTGTGGGGTAATTTTTGTATAAATGGGGAAAATAGGTAATGCAAAATGCGTTAAGTAAATACATAGGAAAATATTTCTTCCTTTTTTTTCCTGATTGATAATTATTTAAGATGTAATTCTAGCAAATAGCATCAAAAGTTGTCTAATGGTCTTTTTCTCTGTCAATTTAATATTCTGTAAAAGTAATTAAAATTAGATAAAGAAGTGGTTATTGAAAATATACTGTGGCATTAAAATACTAAAGAAGCATAAAGAGAAACCAAAGTTATCTGATCAATATCCATTGGAGGGGGAAAATCACAGTGGCATTTTTACAGCATTTGTCCCTGGGAACAGTCATCTAGCATTTTCTGTGCAAGAACGTTGTTGGAAGGTAGGTGCTCTGTGCACACTCTGTGGTTGAACAGGTGGTAGAATAACGTGCGCTCCTAGTTTACCCGTGATTTATTCAATATGCAGTTGTTAAATCCTTCTACGGGTTGATGTTTATGTGGCAGTGGTGCCCTCTGTCCATGTACTGCTCACCTGGACTCCCCAGGGACTTCACGGCTTTCCTCTTCATAACTCACTGGGCACAAGTCAGTTCTGGCTCCCCTATCAGTCAGTTTGGATATCTGCTTAAAAAAAGCCCCCAAAGCCCAAACTTGCTTCCAGTTTTAGAATTACAAGATGGTAGGTGAATCACAAACGGAGAAGGTCATTACACAGCCAGCTTCTGCTCTCGTCTTGGTGCAAGAGAAAGGAATCTGGTGATTTTACATCAGCAAGTGTGAAGTGGGAGTGGGGTTTGACTGTCTTAAAGCTGGCAGGTGTTAAGACAGAAGCTGTAGCTGTAAGCTTTAGGTATTTAACTGAACAGAAAGGGGGAGAAGGGTAAGTTAACGTATGCTATTTCTTCTAAGACCACATTGAAACTTCAATAAAGAAATGCTGCCTTCTTTTAAAAGAGCTTAATGGCACTTTGGAACTGAGATATTTTCCAGATAAACGTAACTAAAATATTCACCTAGTGAAGAATTTTGCTGCCAGACATACACATTGATGTTGAAGAGGAATTATTAGGTGCATCACGATGTGATGCGTGCAATGCTTAACAGCAGAAAATATCTTTTCTGTGCCCAGGTAAATTATGTATCCTATTGAATCCATTATTTCCTAAAGGATGAAGAAGACAAATCATTTTAATATATGTCCAGTGTCTGTTGATCTGCTTCTGACGAACCCTTTCTCTTATCAAAATCCACACAATATATAAACAGTATCGATATTAATATTGAATGCCTCTTTCGATGTTTATTAGTACATAGTAATTATAATGTACAATGTGTAGTTTTTATGAAATGATAAAGGAGGAGAGATGTATTGATCTAATATGTATCCGGATATATACGTTTTTAATCTAATATATTTAAAAATTACTGAAATTATTCCTGGTCTGCTGACACTAATGAAGAAAATGCGCTGAACATGGTAGCTGTGTCTTGTAATTCATAAGAATTATTGAAATCTTGAAACTAGATATTTATGTTATGTTCATGTCTCTGTTCCACTGAACTGTGCTGTGCTAGTTCTTTAAAGGATGGTTCCTGAATATTCTGATAGGTAGTGACCCCATAGCCAGTGTTTTGTATTTTTAGTGTAGACTAATCACATTATACAAAGTAAAATTGGATGGAGCTACGTATGAAGTTAAAGCAGAGTGAGATATCACATAATACCTTACAGAGAGCATGTGATAAGTGGTACTGTTACTTGAGTTTCACAGATTTTTTGCTGCAAATAATATTTTGATAGAGTCTGTTGTGATTCTGCCTGCCTTAGGCTGAGCGGTGTGAAGTGTAATTGAGCTAACGACTCGGTGCGCTGAGAGGTGCTTTTTAAGAACACAGTGGGCTTCTCACTCTACGATACTGTGGCCTGTGTTGGCCCTTGTTCTCCAGTGAGCTGCCTATTTCTCACATTCTGTTTCAGTTGTTGTGCCGTGGGTGCTTGGTAGACACCTTCACAGCCCTCCCAAAATCCTGGGATGGACAGTAGTCCTTCACTAGCTACTCTTATTTTGTCTTGTTTGTGTTCAATCTGTCGGCTTTGTGGTACAGATCATATATGATTCTGTTTTGTAAAGACTGCTGCAATTTGAGTGCTTTGTGTATTCTGAATTTTATTATTTTCTGCTCTATGCAGAGTTTTCTTCTGCAGACCTCAAAGTGCATTTTCTGCATTATGTTTAATTTTTATTTAATGAAAGATAAAGAATCATAAATAAAAATGAACTTGCTTATATTCTTACAGGAAATCAATGATTGTGAACGCAGCACACCATCTCTTGCTTTAAGTATTATCTATTCTGAAATTTTGGCTGACTGAATCTGGATGTCTATGCTATACACACTGACCTGAGGATTTATTTAGTTTTAGAAAGTAATGTCAAATTTTCAAGAAACCTGAAAACTGTTGTCTGAAAGTTTTTCTTAAATGCTTTTCCTAGAATAAGGACATGACCTACTGTATGCCTATTCATAAATAAGGGACATCCTCATCTCTTTTTTTTTTCTCTTTAAATAAATGAAGAGTATTTTAAAATGATACAAGAATGCTTTTTTGGAAGATGAGTAATCAATTAAGCCATATTATGCCATTAACATTGTTAAATATTCCTTTTTTTTTCCTCCTCCTGTTCAACACAAGATATCTAGGCAGAGGAAGGATGTATTGCATAAAAACCAAAAATAATAGTTCCTGCTGTGCCTTTTTTTGTTGCTTGTTTCTTTTTAGAAGAGCTTAGTCTAAAAGTTTGTTTTTTTTTGTTTTTTTTTTTTTTTTAATACTACACTTTGAACATATGGGATTTCAGAAAAAATATTTCTTTCAGAAAGGTGCTTGTCTCCTTTGTCATCACTCAAATTGGGTTTCAGGTGCTGTTGTAAGCAACTAGAGATGGCTCCAGTGAAATTTCCACTGCTTTTACGTGGGTGCAGTTGAATGCAGATAATGTCAAGCTAGCTTTTAGAACAGAGCCAATTAAATTATATTTGAATAAATGTTGCACCGTACATTTAGATAATGAATTATTATTACTTAAATAAGAAAACTTACAGGTAGAACGTGGGTGGTTCCAAGTGGCTGATACTTACAGGGTAAGGAGCTGTAGTATAATTTTCTTTGAAGTGCTTCGCTCTGGCTGATAAGCTAAGCCATGAGTCAAAGTAATCTAAGATACATTAAAATGTTGCATTTTCACAAAAAAAAACATAGTTTGGGCAATAAAAATATGAATTAATTTTTTTAGTATTTGAGATAGAAAATAGCCTTCTGTTTCCTTTTAAAAAAAAAAAAATCCCTTATTTTTCCCAGGAACTTCATAAGTGCATTGAAAACTCCCATTTTCTGTGTCTTCAGTCAAGCAAACTCCTGTAATCAAGGATCTGTTTTGCCTTTTGTTTATAGAAGCTTGTGCTTATGTAGAATTAATCTTTTAATTATGATGGTAGCTAGTAACATACTGAGCAGTTTATACAACCAGGCAAGTAAAATCATTCTCTGTACTTGATGTTGAAGCTGCAACCCTCGGTCCCCCAGCAAGTAACCACTTCAGTGACTGTAGCCAGAATGATGGCACACAGATGTACCATGGCTGTCCAGAAAATAAAGAAACAGCTAACAGGTGTGGTGGTTGCCTTGTGGCGGTGTAGTTGTGTGAGAAGAACTGAACATCAGTGGAGGAAGGGTAAATTCAAAATATTACAAATGTAAGAATTTTTTCCCCATTATTTCATTATTCTACCTATTGTGGCACTCGACAGCAGTAGCTATGTGCATAGAGGTAAAGAAAGAAAAATGTCGATATCGAAGGTGCCCGTGTCGTGCTGCAGCTCCAGCTGCCAAGCCCCTTCAGTGTAAAAATCCCAACGTTTGTAAGGGATGGTTTGGGTGGTTTCTTTGTTCTTTAATATCAGGGCCAATAACTTGAATCTCTGGGGTTTTTCCTTCATACAGTATGTTTTCCTTCCTCTTCTCCTCACTCCCTGACCCAAAACTCCCAATGGAAAAAAATTGGCTCTGTAATTGTTCAGAATGTTTGTTCTTTACATGGAAACTGGATCTGAGACTGTACTGCCCTTCCTAAGGACGCTTTTTAAAATAGACAATCTTTTTGTTTTCTCCTTTACTTACTCAAAGGTACTGCTCAGTCTCTAGAACAACGTGATTTTTACAGCTTCCCCCATCAAAAATAATCAGTTCTGAACAGTTAATTGAAAGATGATAGCATAACTGCCTTTCCTTATGTGTATATGATAATCACATGCTGGAGAAATCAAAAATCAGTAGGCTATCTAAATGTGAAGTTAAAATTAATCCAAGTTGTAGCTGCACAGAATTTGGGATATTTCTGATCAAGCCAATTTCTGAATTCAATTTTAAAATGCCCTATCAGGTGAAACATGGCATTTGTGCACTAGAATATGTAATATTTCTGGAGTGAAATTCTTGTCTAATAATTCTTTTACATTTACAGAGAAACTGAGTCATAAAAATATTTTTAAAAGTTTGCACTTTAAGGCTATTTATTTTCTAAAAAAAAGAGGACTTGAATATTTTTGACAAATATACACATGGTGTTACACTAACAAACGGCCATGCAACATTTATCTTACATAATGAAGAAATTGAATATACAAGACCTACTCTATTTAACATATATGTTGAAAATTTACAGTCTAGCCAATAGCGTTTTTTAAAAAAAGTTTTTTTTTTTCCTTATTTGGCAGTATTTTTCTACAGTTTATTGAAATATTCCTCGCGGTGTGTTTTGGTGGATACTGAAGTCTAGTCAGTGACAACCTGAGGTACTAAACATTTCTGCCTTACTTCATTGTCTTCAAAAGAAATCTTTTTGTTCCTCTTAGGCTCTATCCATGAGTTGTGTATTACAGCGTTATTTGGCAAGGGATCTGCTTCCACTATTGAAACAACTCGTTTTTTCATTTTGCTTTTCAGAACTTTCTGAAATTTTTGCCTAGTGAATGCATAAAGTAGAGGGTGGAATATAGTCGTGCCATATGCCATGACTAGAAAACATAATCGCAGCTTTACCAAAAGGTCACTTGGGCCCAAACATAAAATTGTTGTATTTAAAACAGAGATTGGTGTCCAGCAGAGCAGAAAGGTTGAAATAATCAGGAGGGACATTCGGAAGACTCTCTTTTGCCGCTCTCGGCGCTCCCGGTGCCGTTTTACAGCTCGGCGGAGGGCAATTATTACGGAGACGGAAGTCCTTACGCCGAAGACCACGTTGCGTCCTGCGCCGCTTTGCGACACATCGGTGGTCTCGTGCTGAGTGGTTAAAGAAATAGTTTTTTTCTTCCTAGCTTTTTTCTTTTGCCCCGGTGTAAATCTCGTGCCAATTCTGATATTAAGAGCCTGGAGTATTTTGGTGTAGGTAATTAGCATCACTATAACAGTGAAGAAAAAGATAGGAATCTGAACGAGCAGGTGGTAGTACATTCCCAGCTCTGTGTGGTATTCATTTGTACTGACGCACAAAAGTGTCTTATTTTCCCACGTGCTTGCGCTTTGAAGACTGAAAAAATTGACTTCAATGAAAGGAATCAGGAAGGAGAAGAGTGAAATGATCCAGATCGATGTCATTAGTATCACAGCCCTCCCCATGGTGAGGATGCGATTGGCAGGTTTGACGGAGATATCGTATCGGTCCAGGGTGATGGCGAAGACGTTGATCGCGGTGGAAACGCTTGCGAAGGAGACACAAGCCTCGTGGAAGCAGCAGATCAGAGCCGTGTTGCTCTCCAGCGAAAGCAGGAGGATAACTATAGTTAGAGGAATACATCCCACACAAATTATTACATCAAGTACATGAAGGTTCATTGTAATTATGTTACTGACAGAATTGATTAAGTTGGATTTCATACAGTAAAGTACCAGCACGGTGAGGTTGCTGCCAAGTCCCAGAACGATTTCTAACATCAAAAATCCAGTGAGAGAAACTTGAAAGCTTAATGGGTATGACAGTGGTCGGTACATGTTGGTGTCGATGTCGTCAATGGCATCTCTGACGGTAATGTTAGATTCGAACTGCATGTTGACTTCCAGAGTGGGGGAGAAACACATTCTTTTGTTGCAGTTGTTTTTTTCTCCTGAAAGGTGAAATAAAATACGGAGCTATTTGATTTTTAGCACTTGTTATTTTAGGTAAGAGCTGGGGAAGGAGGAGGGAAGAAAAGCATCTATTCTTACCAAGCTCTTAATATATTGTATGTTTGGAGCCTTAATTAGCACACATTCAGAAGTCTAAGGATCTAGAATCAGATCATTCCATTTTAAAGGAAAGCAAAAGTTGTTTAAAAAGAGGAAAAGCAAAAAGCTTCCACTTCTGGAGGCAAGGCTTTATTTATTGTCACGCGGCTTTTACAAAGGGCTCATTTGTTGAATAAACTCCACTGTGCATTGCTTTTGAATTGAGTGTTGAGGGCCATTTTAGGAGAATGTTGTTAAGTATTAACAGATTAGGACTCGAGATCGTTTTTAAAAGGCTCTTGTGAGAAGAGAGAGAGGAACATGGAGCACTGCTGCTTTTGTACCATCAAAAGAACATTTAAATTATTTCATGGCAATTTAACAGTCTCTCTCTTGAAGAATTTATAATAGTCTTATGGATTGAGACTTGAAGATCTTTAATTCTGCAGAATTTTATAGAGCTTGAAGACTTGTATTCATTTTTATATTAACTATATCTACATATACGAACCCTACAATGAGGGAAGTTTATGTAATTTTGAATGCAGACTTATGCAGATTTAGTGTAATGGAGCTGATAAAACTTCTACCTTTCCTTCTTCCGATTTGAATATTCAATGTCAAGACATTATTGCCTGTATGAGAAGAAAGATTATTTAATTTTATTTCAGCATAGACTTAAGGAGTAATTTTAGGAAAAAAAAGATACTTGCAGCTGTTTTTAAAATTCTGTATCCAACAAATCTGTCTATGTTTTCTGTTTGTTATGAGTGAGGTTCAAAAGAATAGCATTTATTGCATCTAGGTGGCTTCTATTTTGTGGCTGTATCTGCTTCATTTTACACATGGCAAATGTAAAGGTTGTAAATGTAGCACCTGCTTAAAATACTTGACACACGTATTTATATTGTCAGCCAGCACTTGAGCTTTTAAGAGAGGCTATTCAATTTCATGTTTTCATACTGCAGATATTTTTAAATAGGCTTAAATTTAAGAGGGGTTGTATTTGGCACGAAAACAAATTTAAATGCAGAGCTTTGCACTCTGAATGCATTAAAAATGCATAGCACTAAGGCGAACAAAAATTAGCCCCTGCCCTGATACTCTTTTTTTTTTTTTTTTTTAATAAAAGTATAAATTAAGCACATTTGGGATACAAATGTGCAAATGTGCAAATTGATATTATCTGCAGTTCTGAAAACCTCAATAGCACAGTCCTATTAATCACAAATCTGTGATGAAAATTCTTGGTATCTTCAACAGCTCTTTCACATGTGCCTCATGTTCTAGTTCACATCTTTTTTCTTTATTAGTCTCAAGTGTGAAATGAAACAAGAATTATTTTCAAAGCTTTTGTTTAATTTCTTACGTAGGCAGCCTCTAATGGGTTTATTTTAAACCCCAGGAATACAGTTTCCTCTGTGTACGTTGCCCTGGCTGTCAGGGTATTTCAGAAACCATTCCAAATGCATTACTTGATAAATTGAGTTATTTTGAATGTGTAAAGGGCAGGATGCAATTAAAGAAGAACAAATGATTATCTGCAAAAACAAACCATTATCTTAGCTCCTAATGTTAAGCTAACTGAAATTTGTGAAAACAAAGTTCAAAAAAAGCTCATAAACAGCTCAAGCAGATTAAACATCCCATCTTTGTTGCACTGGCTAGATTTCAGGTACATAAAAGCAGAGGTATCGAGGTAGGCAGACCATTTACCCCATCCTTTGCCTTTCTGAGCAGTGCCTGTTCCGCATGGGTGTTGATAGGGGTCGGGTGCATGCAACTTCTGACCTACCTGTTTTGGTGCCTCAAGGGCCTTTCAGATCATTGTCGCAGCTTGTCATAAACTGGTACATGGTGACACTGCCGCGTATTTGACATGCATTTTCACCTGGCAGCCAAGGTGCAGCTGGGCTGTATTTCATTCCTTACAGATTTTTTTTTTCCGTTTTTTTTCGTTCCAGCAGGTCAGCAGCAAAACATTTTGATTAAACATGAGGTACTGATGGGGCCTGAGATACTTATACAGACCAGCGCATATTCTTTGTGTCTTTTCAGAGTTTCGAGCCAGCAATAAAAATAAACCTTCTTTTAAGTGATGTTAATGTCTTTTCCCGGTGTCATTTTGTGTGAGCCTATTTTTATTTTCCAGGATTAAAAAAAAAAGAAGGTATCTGATCTCCGTGTTTAAAGTGATCGTAGACATCCTTTACTTACATTTATGTATTTCTTTCTGTAATACTCCTGCTCATTACTTTTGAGTGATGGCTTAGTCAAAGAAGTTGCTATACATCGTAAAATCCAGTTCATGTGCTTTGAGAAAAAAACATGAGTCACCTAATTTGGCTTATTTTCATTAAAGGAGAATACATAACAGATCATAAAATTGAGAGAAAAATATCCATTAGTCATTATGACAAATAAGTTATTTAATAAGTAGTATAGAAAAAGCTTGATTAAACCCTTGTTCAGCTTGCTGGTGGAGTATGCACATTCTGCTTTGGGGAATTCATGTTTCATTGTTTCTTCAAGCATCAGTAGTTTCCACAATTCTGGTTTTAAATTATAAATTCCTCTTTAAGAAATGCTCACCATTTTACGTATCAATCATTGCCACCTTCTTTTCATGAAAATCTGAACAGGTGTGTTAGTCTTCTGTGAATATTGTTGAAGTGTCATGCACTTAAGTGGTAATACAAGTGTGTTCCATGTTTTGTTTCTAATTCCTTTTATATCCTAAGAATACATTTTAGGGATGCATCCTGAGGCTGGCAGGTCATACAGCTAGAAAGGTACTCGGTCAACTGCATTCTTCATATTGTCAGTTGTAAATCGAATTAGTTGCTGCATGCCCTTGTGAAGGGGAGGGAAAAAAGAGAATGTTAAAAGTAGGGCTTACAATTAAAAAATATAAATAGATAATGCACTTACTGCATAGATAAAAGATCTCTAATTTTAGGTCTTATTGATTACGCAGAAAATCTTTTTCTGTAGTCACTCTTTCCTAATAAAATCAACTCATTCTGCTGTCACCTTGCACGCTTTTGACAAGTTTCCTTTTGTCCAAATACTGCAGGTTACAGAAAGCCCCAGCTGGAAGTAATAATCACTGGACATCTGTGACTAGAGATAGAAAATAGAGTTTCATCGTTCTTGAGCAGCTAGGTTTTACGTGCAACTGTCCTCTGGTCTCAAATGAGTAATTGAGCAGGGTCTCTTGCTTTATGGAAAGTGTAGTTTTATTTAATTTGCACACTGTGCACACTGTGCAGATTTGCACTCAATATTTTCTTCCTTGGAATGAATGTGTTGCAAATCCATGTTTTTAATGAATGGCTTAAATGTAGAGGATAATGCAAAAAAAGATTTTTTTTTTTTTTTTTTTAAAGGGAGGGGGGTTGGATCTTGAGCAAGTCAGAGATTAGTCATAGTGTCCAACCTTGATAAAGCAGTGAGTATGTGATCCTTCAAGGAGTAAGTATAAATCTGTAAGAATACATCTGTAGTATATTTTTGTAATATATCTATCTGCCAATATTTGGAAATAGGGCTGAGGGAAAAAATATTCCTGGTTGCATTTGGTATTTTGTTAAACAGTATACTAGCTTAACTTGCACTGTCTGTTGTGTGGGGGAAAAAAAATAGATTCTTAGTACTCTGCAAGACTTTTGTACAAAATAACATTTTTCTACCCCTGTGTTTTTAATTGGGAAAAAAATAACATTTGAATAACATTTCCTGCTCCCGAATATGGCAAGATACTAGTGCTAAATGTAAGCCGAAACTGCTGCCTGCCTTTTTTTTTTCCTCAGATTTTTTTTTGCTAAACGTTGCTTATTCTGCATACATGCATAAGGAGCAGATCTTACCTCTGCTAAAGACCTGATAAATTCCCGGTGCAGGTGAAGCAGTTCCAGGTTGGAGGGCTTCATTTTGTTCACTTGTTAGCAGAGTAGAAGGGGAAGAGGGTGATAAGCGTATCTTCCAAAAATGACCTTAATGAAAATCGGTGCCTGTCCTGTGCCATTGTTTCAGCGTGCCGCTCGTGCAGGCGCCTGCCTTAGCCCTGCTTCAGAGGCTGCTGCAGTCTCCCGCTCGTGCTACCGTAGAATCAATAAGCATCTGAAAATACATAACGCAAGGAAGGGAACATAGTGAAGGCTGCTCGTCTCCTGAGAGGCGAGCGAGGCGCTCGAAGGAAGCGGCGCTGCCGGGAGGCTGCTGCGATGGGCAGCGCGTGCGGAGTGACAGCCTGCCTGCTCGCCGCCGCTCACTGCGGAGAGATGCAGTGCGTAATACCACTAATTTTGATTGGTCACTGATGTGGGGCTTCAACTGTGCCTCATACCGGGGATCGACTCCCCCCCACCGTTTATATAAGGATCCTTTTATAAAAGGACTAAATTTGCAGCTGATTTAAGAATTTTAGAATATATTAGGGGTATGCCGGGTTTATTTTTACCTTTTCACTCTTTGCATACGCTGAAAACCACATGACACTTTAAAAAAAAAAAAAATTAGATTATATGTTTATTAGTTAGAAAGCTCCCAGCGATTTTTATTTGAATTTGCCTACTTTGTACTGCTCTTTGTTCTGAGAACATCTGTGATGTAAAACTGCCATGTCTTTTCTGTGAGCAGTGCTGAATCTCACCCAGTGTGTTTATATGCAAGTCAACATTTGGCTCTTGTCTAAAAGAAATTATATTCAGGAGAAGCTGACACCGCTATGTATATCTGGATTCATTATCCATACCCCTAACATGGGATGTTAATCCAGTTCTGATCATGAACCAAAACCCAGCAATTTTCACGATGCATCACTGATACTATGTACAGTGCATGTATGGTAAGGTGGTTTGGTAAAGATAATTTAGTTGAAATGCTTATTCTTTAAAAAAAAAATCTTCTGTGTTTTACATTAATGTTTCTGGGGGCTTCACAGGTGTTTGTAATTGAGTCGTTCAGGATATTCTTGACCTTCACTTTGGAGGAGTGGGGGGTTGTTCTTTATTTTCACTTTTTTGTTTCATAATCTATTTCTGGATCTGTTCTATCAGTATAAACACTGTTCACCACCAGCTAACGAGGAGGAGGAGAAGTGTAGCATGTTGTCATTATCAATTAGAACTAATGCTCTAATAAACTTTAGAAATCAGATATACAACTCCATATAATATTTTTTAAATTAGCTTGCTAAAGCAAGTATTTTAAAAATATCTGACTATAAAATGTTCTGCTGGTAGTTATCCATCTCTAAGTATGGGGATTTTTCTTTTTTTTTTTTTTTTAATTTTAAAATTCAAAATATAATATTTTATTAGACTTTTCAAAAAATAGATGTTAAAACATGGTTCATATATAGCACATGTATTAAAATGGCAGCTTGGGTCAAATTTTGGTGGAAGTCCTATATTTTAAAGTTGTGAATACAGTTATAAAATGCATCTGGGCAACTCTTCACTCTTTCGTTTTTATATGTACTTTTTTTTTTCTCAGATAATCGCTGTATTTTTAATTTCAGGTAACAACATGCTTTCTTATTTAATGGTAATAAATTCATCTAGCTTTCTTTGCATTCTCTACTCTCTTACCTTCAGAAAATACCTAAAAAAAAAGATTGCAGAAACTTCTTCAAACATCACAGTGTAGTCATTTGGTACCTAGTGGGTCAGAAGAGCAGCTGGTCAAAATCTTTGAACCTTCTCTGGTTCCTCTGCCTCTTAAGAGCTTGATGCCAGTTATACTGACGTAACTCCTAAGGGTAATGTGAAAAAGAGGTTTCCTTGAGTCAAGG
Organism: Nothocercus julius; assembly: GCA_013398735.1. Classification (NCBI taxonomy): domain Eukaryota; kingdom Metazoa; phylum Chordata; class Aves; order Tinamiformes; family Tinamidae; genus Nothocercus; species Nothocercus julius. Next base: position 1,560,384 of record VZSV01000101.1, read on the forward strand.
CATATATGCTAATGCATTTAAGAGATTTACTTGCCTCCCTTTGAGTATGACTAAGGATAGGTAGGGAAGCCTCTCTTAATTTAAACAGATGAATCCCCATCTCCCTTTCCAATTCTCTGATTTTGCCTGAGCAAAGGTGGGGCACTGGATGGGCTCTAATGTTAGAAAAAGACTTTTGCACAAGACTTTTGAAATAGTTCGGTTATGTGTCAAATGAGGGGAAAACATTTTATTTATATTCCAGGGGTCTATCGTGGCAAAAGACTTGCTTTGCAAAGAGTACTTCAGCAGAATGATCTGAGTACAGTTTTGTTCATATCAAGCTTAAGCTTTCTGGAGGGGCACCCGGGAGGAGAAGCAGCACCAGATGGAGGCAATAGGGAGTGGGTGGATGGATAGACACGCTCACAAGCCATTGCGGGGCAGATGCTGGCTGAGATGGTGAGAACACATGACATCATCCTCAAAGGGTAGATGGGGAAGGGTGGGCAAGAAGAGCCATGTGCAGACACCCGACAGAGAAAGAAAAATGTGCTGTTTCTTTTACCTGTTCCTGCAGAATGGAAGGGAAGGAAATAATCTGCTTGGTATTTTAGGGTGTAAAAAAACAAGGTGGAGGGGTAATCACAGGGCACAAATGTAGAGGAGAACAGGAGTGTTAATCCAGAAGGTTGGTGATGAGGCTTTGGACTGAGAGGGGCAACATGAGGTAGAAAGGGAGAACCCAGAAGGTGGCAGAGGCCTGGGAAGGGCTTCTCTTGCTGTGTGTGGGTTAGGGAGAGAAGAAGAGTAGAGCAGGAGCGTGAAGCAAGGGGGAACAGAAGGGAGCAGAGCTGTGGGCACGCAACAACAGGCTGCCTGCCCCGGCATAGAGGCATCTGCGACTGCCGTAGTGCTCTGCGGTGCTTAAAATTGAATTCAGGAATTGCTGCAGTCAACCTGCGTGTGTATATTTTATTCTTCTGCTTTGCCGAAAGCAAAAAGTTGCCAAGTAACATATTTTTTGTCTTCTTCCATCTTTTCTGCTGTCTAACTTTCTACACGCTGGAAGTAATGCCCTAGAATCCACTGATAGTGTGTTGAGAAGTGCTGACCTGTCATTTGTGGATGTGGAGGTGTAAGCCCTGCTGGTAGTTAGTAAGATCGCCCCTAATCCACCCTGTTGGGGTGCAGAGGTTTGGTTTGTCTTTTTAAGAGACACATTAGGCTCACATGCTCAAACAGTCATAAAGTATCATAGTAGGGCTGAAGTGATTAATTCTAATGTTTTCCATTAGTGTTCTTAATTTTTGCATCTTTAGCATTCTTTTAGCATAACATGGGTTGAACTTTACATAAACCTGTCATGAACTGTCTAACTTTCAGATGACATAGAATAGACACTTCCTTGAAGCGTTTACTTTGGGAAGCTGTGTCCACTTCCTTTCTTCTCTTTCTTCCTTTTTTTTTTTTTCCTCCAGTTTTTATGACTACCTTCTCTAAGTTCTTCAGCAATATTCTCTGTTGCTTTTTCTGGACTGTGTGTCTTGGTTCCTATTTTGAATATTGCAGCTCATTTAGTTGCTGTGTAGAATTGTAGTGACTGCAGATCTACCTCTTGTCTATTCTTGTTTGTGCTGGAGACTTGGGCTCTTGAATATCACAGTTTTTTCAGTGAAGCTTAATTTCTCTAGTGCTTAAGTCGCTTTTGAAGATGAATGTCGGGTGCTTTGGGAATTCGCACCCTCAGATTGTTCTTATTTACACTGCGCAGCTGAAAAATTTGAGCTGAGAAGACCCTGAGGCTGATTACCATTCAGGTGTGCTCTAGTATTTAGTGATCCATATCTTAAATTTCTTACCAAGCTGCTGCTTAGTTTCTTCAACAGCCTGTTGCAAACAATATATTAAAAATGTTGAAAAATCAGTGACTTTTACCGTATTAGTGAAAATTGAGCAGTGGCTAATAGCAGTTTAGGTTCAGAAGTTATACTGACCTAACCTTAGAATGAGTTTTTGTCAAGGTGCTCTGTTTTACCTCGTGCTCCTCACGCTGCAGCATGCTTTTCTTGTTAGGTCTGAATCTGACTGCTGTCCAGTATATAAGCTCTGGCTGTAACAATTTATTATGGTTTGGAAGGGATATGCTACACAGATAACAACATTTCCACTAGAATTTGTAGGTAAATACCAATTCTGACGCTGATAGTAACGCACTCTTTTCTTTGTCTTGACACACGTACTTTACTATCTCATCTTTCTAATCTACAGAGAGCTGTTTCAGGACCGTTATCCCTCTGTCATCTTTTGTAGTGTAGACTGATATCCACAAAGTCAATTTTGCCTTCAATGTTCAATCCTTAATGTTTATTTTCTCCGTGACTGTTGATTGCCTGATTTGTTTTGGTATTTTTAGAATGTCTTGTTTAGTGTTTCTTTTTTCTTTTCCCCTTGGCATTTCTAACTTATATTTTTCACTTGCCAGGAAACAAGTTGTTGCTACTAATGTGCTCTGTTGATCCAATTTTCTACACTTTGTAGGTTACTTTTACAGACTTCTGGATATTCTATCTGAGTTTTATGTTTTGCTTCTTATGTATCTGGAGATGCGTAGCTTCTGAAGTGACACAAGAAGAAGGGTTATAAATCTTCATTTTTAGTATGTAGAGTTAATGTTAGCTTAGCCACTTGAGTAAAGATGAAATATCTGCTTATGCTACAAAATAGGTATGTTTTGAAAGGTTCTTGTGCAACTGTGTGAGAAACAGTTAGGCCTAGATTCCTGGTTCAGTAGTATGCAATGTCAGCTGAATTGCTGATCTTTTCAGCTCTGGAAGTTCCTCTAGTCACAAGAAAATGTGATAATTGGTGAGTTACAGAATTACCTTTAGCAATTAATATTGAATATCAGTTTTGCATACTGAGGTGATAGCAAAGATGAAGTGCAGAAGTGATGCTCGTTCTGGCTCGTGCATGGAGAAGGCAGCCTTTTCCATGACGTACCAGTAAACGTGGCTTACTGATGTAGCTCCATGATGATCTTGGCACACTGTTGCACAATTATTTAAATATTTTATTTGAAAAAATGGAGTAACTTATCCTCAAAAGGGAAGAGTGGCGGGTCAATTCTGTTGTGTTTTAAATAATGTCAGTGAGACTCCTGGTTTCCTCCATGAAAGTGGCTTTGTCCTATGGTGTGAGTACTTGCCATGAATAAGGCCGGAACTTCTAGTAGTGACAGTATAAATTTGAAATACTTCCTATAAATGATGGTTTATCTTGTGCTGAGTTATGTTGTATGTTGGAAGACATTTCCAACTAGGTTGATGCTTGGATTGGTGTGTAGCCTGGTGTTTTGCCAGCAGGTGGAGGGAGGGGATCCTGCCCCTCTCCTCAGCTCTGGTGAGGCTGCCCCTGGAGTACTGGGTGCAGGTCTGGGCTCCCCAGGACAAGAGGGACATGGAGCTTCTAGAGAGGGACCAGCGTAGAGCGGCGAAGAGGATTAAGGGACTGGAGCATTTATCTCATGAGGAAAGACTAGGTGAGCTGGGCCTGTTCAGGCTGGAGAAGAGAAGACTGAGAGGGGATCTGATCAATATGTGCAAGTACCTGAGGGGAGAATGTAGGGAGGATGGGGCCAAACGCTTCTCAGTGGTGACCATGACAGGACAAGGGGTAATGGGTACAAGCTGAAACACAGGCAGTTCCATCTCCATGTGAGGAAGAACTTCTTTGCTGTGAGGGTGCCAGAGCCCTGGCACAGGCTGCCCAGAGAGGCTGTGCAGGCTCCTTCTCTGGAGATCTTCCAGACCCGCCTGGATGCCGCCCTGTGCCCCGTGCTCTGGGTGTCCCTGCTGGAGCAGGGGGGCTTGGGCTAGATGATCTCTAGAGGTCCCTTCCAACCTCAACCATTCTGGGATTCTGCTCCCGAGCCTCGTGTCTGCGTGGTGCCGGGGGCGTGAAGGAGCTGCAGCAGTGGCAACACTTCAGTGAGGCTTTCGAACCAAATTCTTCTAGCAAATTTGAATTGTCAGATGTAACATGCAGAATTTAGTACTAGAAGTTTAGAATCCAATTTGAGATTCTTGATCAGATATGCTTGATTCAGTGATATCTGCTGAGGTGCAGAGGCTGAACAGCAGCAGTGGCAGCACTCACTGCACTATAAATTGTAATGCACTGATGCAAGCCTTCTGTTGGACACCTTTATACTGTAATATCCTTTAAGTTGAATTGATTAATTTATATAAAAAAAATTAAGGTTTTATGTAGAGTGGTATGTGTGACAGAGACCAGGATAGACTTTGTTTCTACTCATTTTTAAAAATAGGAAGGCAGTAGGATTTTCTATGAGGACAAAATATTCACATGCATTGCCTAGAAGCAAGTGTTCTAGCTAACATTAAGAGAAAAAGGTCTTAAGATGTAAAATACCCCGTGAGTGAACAGACAACTGGTTTGCGTTACACAACGTAGGCATATATCACAGTATAAACCATTTCCCATTAATTTCACTGAGCTCACCCACAGTGTAAAGGCTGTGTCCAGTGTGAACTTACACATTGCAGCCTGGCTGTGTTATCTCCTAGGCTGACTGATTTTGGAAGGGCTGTAAAAAGGTTCCAGTAGGCTCAATGCCTAGAGAAGCAGAGTTCAGTGACCACAGACACGAACGCTGAATGTTTCTACACGTAGCCGTAATGCCAGGTGAATCCTTTACTTTCTTCAGACAACAAAAAATAATCTACGGTTGGTAGCGAGATTCTCCCCGCACACACGTACGTTGTGAATGACGACTAGCAGTAATTAAAGCGATATATCAAGACCCTCTATTCTGTTCAAATGTGGTAAGTGGTTTGTATTAACTTGATAGTAGCCATGTTGCTTAGATTAAGTTCTCAGACTTTGAAAAATTACACCCAGCACTGCGTTCTTGTTTGATTTCTCTTTTTCTGTTAAATGATAAAGTATTCTGTCTTCCCCTCTTTGCTACCTTACTTGTTGAGTTATTATTTTTACAAAGTTACTGAAGGAAATGGATGGAAAATCTGTTTGTGTAGTGTCATGAAAAGACATGTGTGAGAAGTTAAAAAGTAATAAACTATAATGATAAATGTGTAATAGCAAAGAAAGAGAAACTAGCTAGTGCAGTGTGTTGACTTCAGCATTTACTCTGCTCTAAAAGAAGTCATTTGATTGATGTGCGTGTTGAGCTGAATTTAGTTTTGTGTTGGTATCATCTTGAGTTTATTTCCATTCTTCCCCTGTTTGGATGCATTAGTTTGCATCATCGGTACTTGTAATAGAGTTTAACTTTTTTATTATGAGTTGTTGAAAAACGTCTTGCACCTAGGAGAGTAAAGGAAACAAATATGATGCCCTTCATACTTTGTGTCTCCTTTTTTTGAATGAGCATAGTGCTAGAGTGTAGAATGAATACCTAAACTGTACTTAAATTGCATGCATGTGAAGAATGCGTTTTTATCTCAGACACTTAAATATCGCAGGATTTTGTGTCCAAATCTTTTCAGTGTTTTCCATATCCTACCGTATTTTTAACCTCAGTGCATAATGATTGTATCTGAAGCCACTTGCCATGCTTGCTCCCCTCTGCTGCTTCCCGGGGAGCACCAGGGTCTGAGCACATCCAAGGAGGGAGTGCTGCGTTGCTTGGGGTTTGCTTCTTGCCTGGGTATGACTTTGCAGACATTACACTTGATACGCTGGCTTTATTTTATTGAAAAAGTCTTGAGAAAGTGAGAGGGTTGCCTGGAAAGAAAAAATCCTTACACCAATAGATAATGAGCCAGAAGATTTTCAGGGGAATAAACATGTCAAACTCTTGGGCAACCATCCTGTTCAATTTATTCATCAATGACCTTGATGAAGGGATGGAGGGCTCCCTCAGCAAGTTTGCTGATAATACCAAACGGGGAGGAGTAGCTGACAGCCCAGAGGGCTGTGCTGCCATCCAGAGGGACCTGGACAGACTGGATAGCTGGGCAATGAGAAATCTTATGAACTTCAACAAAGACAAGTGCAACGTCCTGCACTTGGGGAAATATAACCCTGGTCACCAGTAGAGGCTGGGGACTGACCTTGTGGAGAGCAGCTCTGCAGAGAGGGACCTGGGCGTCGTGGTGGATGACAAGTTGACCATGAGGCAGCAGTG
>VZSV01000101.1:1567647-1681606 GCA_013398735.1 Nothocercus julius
TCCCTTTTACTTTCCCTTCTACTGCTTCGTTCCCTTCTGAACTCTTGTTCAGAATTATTTGTTCACTCCCTTCACCCTCCCCCCCAAGTTTTCTACCTGCTTTTTGTCCCCTTTAAGGGACAGCTGTTTGTGTGACTTCCACCACCACAGTATCCGAGTGTCCTATAGTGAGTTATTAATTTTTCTTCAGTGTCATGTTGTGTAGGGAAACAACCTGGCTCCAATCATGTAAGAAGTCTAGGACACACTTGGAAAATCTGTCTATATTTCTCTATTCTCCGTATTTCAAAACCAAATGTCCTTTTGAAAAAAATGCAAGGACTATGTGAATTTTCACATTTCTTCCACTGCAGGTGTTTAAGCACCTTTTTTTATGTCCAGATGCTCCAGCTTAACATTCTTTGTTAAGTCTAATGCTTAAGAGCAATAATGAGCAAATTTAATGATTCAGTTTGAGTGGAAAAAGAGTTCATGCATCTAAACATCTTAGGACATTGTTTTTTCTTCTACCAACTAAAGTAACATATTGGTGAAGTCAGAATATAAATTATTTCTTTTGTTTACTTGCTTCTGTCTAAATTGCTTTAAGCCTGAAACGGTAATGTTGGCAGGAGGAAGGCAACAACAAAACAACCAAAAAGTCTTCAAATAATTAATGAGATTTAAAAAAACATATTGATGAAGCACTGTAGAACTCCTTACTGCATCATCCAACTTTTAAAAATAAACAACCGCCCATAAATCTCTAAGAAAACAGGTCTTGTAGCATGCGCAGAACAGAGAAAAATAGAATATCGTGTTTGGAGAATATTTCATGAATACCTCTACTAGGTGGTATTTAAACATCTACGGGTCATTGCTTCTAACATTTAGCTAGGAATTTAGGTAAGAATCTATATTAAGTGTGGAGACATTTGCTGAGCAAACCCTCTAATCATACTGGACATAACAGTTAAATCAGGGTTATACATAGAGTAGCTTGGTGTAGTGCTTCTCTGCAGTACATTGGCTTGTGTCCTACTGAAAAGCTTATTTATTTTTAAATGTCTTGCAGTTTGGCACATTTCTCCTTTCTTTCTCCTTTGCGTTTTCCTCTGTATCTAAAGTAGCCATGTAACGTGGCAGAAGGAAGAGCAGAAGATAGTAACTATTTAGGATGAGCGGTGCATGACTTGGTGGGATGAATTTTGTGATGAGAACTGCAGGAGTCGGATGCAAGGACAGGGAGGTTGTGAGAATTACCGAAAGGGTGACTGAGCTGTTCCTCTCAAGTCTAATAGACAGATATAGGCTTTCCTGTTGTTCTTTCCTTAATGACATCCTGCTATAAATGCGCAGGGACTGCTGAATATCATGTCTCATTTCTTCTCAGCAGGAAGAAACAGCTGAGGCCTTTACTTGCTCCTTGCCTTGACGTGTGTGTATGGGGTTTTGTTAGTTTGTTTTTGCCTTTTTTCCCCCCTCTTTAGCAGTGTCTGTTTCTCCGTGGTACCAGAACAAAATTCTCGTGGGTGGGAGTGCCCTGCATGGCAATCTGCTGGAGAGCAGCCTGTGATCAGCCAGGAAGAGGGTTGCATTGGGCAGCCCACGCTGCCAAGAGTGGATTTGTGCATCCACAGCACAAAGAAATGCGGATGGGGATGGGCCTGATCCCAAAAAACAGCGCGGATCAGCAGCTGCAGAGACAAGTGTGGACGCATAGAGAGTCCATAGAAAATTGCCAATCTGTTATTTTAAATCTTTGCTTAAATCTGTGATTATGATGCAAAGTTTTTTTTGTCTTTTCTGTGCTTGCCTGAAAGCATCTACGTTTCCAAAATATGTTTTAAGATTGCCGAGAGCTATTAGTTGAAGATACTGAAGAAGTGAATTCATCAACTCTCTAATGTTTTTAATTTTTTAGATTCTTTTTAGAAACACATCCAGCTGATGTAATTTAATATTCATTTCTTGAGCAGAGTCTTGGCTAATGCCTGTTGAATGAATAAATAAATGGAAAGAGATGAGGTTTTAATTCTGGCAGAAACTATTTTTATTGCTTGTTTGTAGAATTGGCAGCGATATTCTACTCTGGGATGGCTTTATTGGTTGTTGACATAGTGGAATAACTATAGTGGTTAGAAACAGAAGTGAATTTAGCTGAATTTTATGACTTGGACTTTTATTTTATTTTATTTTTTTTAAGTAGTTCTTTCGCTGCAAAATAATGCAGGATGTTGGTTGCTTTTTTTGACAAATACTACACATTGGAAGATTAATATCTGGCTTGTAGCTGGCTCTGAGGGACAGCCAAGTGGCTGCTAGATATCAAAGCAGCCTGACACTGCAAAGAGCTCCTAGGTTGGGCTGACCTGTGCCTGGACCCAGCCTCAGGAGAGCAGGCAGACAGCTCCTTCCCCTCTGCACAGAAAACTGTTGCTTTTTTTTTATTCTTTGCCTGCCTTTTGGCTAAGTGCTTCCTCCCACATAGATTGCTGTCCGTGTGCATGTGCATTTGAACAGTATTTGAGTTTTTATTGAGGAAATTCTGTTATGCTGCCTCTGGGAGAAGAAGCGAGCAGCTTTCCGGGAAGCGCCCTGCTCCTTGCTGCTCGGCTCCGCGTCGGGGACAGGGCTGCTCCAGCCGCCCGTCGGGAGCATCCGCAGTCTGGCTCCGGGTACTGCGGGCACGGGTCGCGCTCGGTCGCTCTTCGGAGAATCTGCAGTCGCTGGAGTCGACGGAAACTCTGCTGTTATCGTTACCACTGACAAACGGTGCCCGCTGTGGGTCTGTCTTGTGCCTCTCAAGAACCTGTCCTGTGTCATAGTTGCACATCAAAGAATTGGCAAGCAGCCTCCTGAAGTGCTGCGAATTAGACTGTTTCTATAAGGGCAGCAAAAGTTGTTATATAATCAGTCAATGCCAATCAGTCAGTGCCATGGCCTTCTGGCAGCCTCAGCACCTGCCCTGGAAAGTCACGTTTAACACTTCTTTTTGTCTGTGTATCTTGAGTTGTGATTAAATTTTTTGGCATATTTGCAGACTGGAACAGAAATTCAGCTTCCGAGCTGCAGTGTGACTATGGCAGCTTGTCTGGCTTCAGTTGCTTCACTCCAGCTTTAAATGCCCCTTTAGCAGGACTTAGCATCCGTCCTTCGGGATGCGCCGTCAGAGCTGCCGTTATGAACAGTGAGACCTGTTTGCTTTGTGCTGCTAGTGGCTTTCCGGAAATATTGGCACGTGGCTTTCAAAATTGAAGAAAGAATGAATAAATTTTTTTTTGTGTGCTCGTGGAAACCTTTTTCTGGAGAAGTATTTTTGTTTAACACTTCAGTAGGGTCTTATTCAGGGGAATCATAGGATAAGTTTGAGAGAAGAAAAAAAAATCTATCAAAAAAGAAGGTAGATTATCTTCCTATCAAACAAATGTGAACCAAAGAAAATATTTCACACAAGAAATTGAAAAGCCTGCAATGAATCCAGTCCACAGTAGATTCTGAGCAACTGGGATTCTTCAGCAGGTTTCAGAAAATCCAGTATTTTCATTAGAGAGTAGTTTATAAGACAAATCACAAATATTTTCTTATTGGAGTTGTATACTATTATAGACACTGTCACTAACTATTATGTACAGAGACAGATATTATTTCTATTATTCAAAAAAGAGAACCTCTGAGTGTAAACCCTTTTGTATTGTTGTGTACTACTTTTAATTCCTGAAAAAAATATATTTTTGAGTTCTTTATAAGCTTTTTTTTTTTTTTGCTTGAATTCGTATTAAAGGAAGTCTGAGTGAGGAAACTGCTGAATTGGTGTGTTTGGGACCTATCTGTGATCTTTGATGCGTCCAAAGATGGGAATCATTACATCAGTACCCATAATTATTAGAATTAATTCATTGCTGTCCTGCCCTAAGCTGGTATGTTTGATTAAAAACGGGCCTACTTTTGTAGTTGTGTGGTAGCATAAGAGACAAAATTATAATTCTGTCATCATGAATGTAAGAAATCTTGCTTGTATCTCTACCCCGAAGCAAACGTGTCTGTCTCTAGGATAAAATGTGAAGCACAAAGTGTATTAGGTGTCTAGCAAAATATTAAGTATTACAGTTGCTTCTCGAATGCAAAACTTGTGAGCAGATCTGATATACGAGAGTTGAAGTTTTCATTAAATACATGTGAGGCTTCTGGCATAAATGGTGCAGCACGCGCATCCCGGGCAAAGCGGCCGGGCCGGCGCGCGGCTGCAGGAGCCCGGGAGGCAGCTGCTTAGCTCTCGGGCTGGAGCCTGAGCCAATTAGGGCCTTTTTAAAGGCTGGAGAAATGCATTTTTAGTCTCTAAAGGGGAAAGATGCCTTACAGTTTCTACTTCATATTCTTTATAACAATATTTTTCCTTGGACAAATCCTTTTCCCTCCGTTTGTGGAGGGTTTGCATAAATTGGCAAGTTGGTGTGGGTACGGGGCGGAAGGGAAGAAGAGGCTGTTCTGCCTCCGCACGTTGTTACGCGTCAGCCCTTTGTAGCCAGCAGCGTGAATTGCAGCGAGGGACGCTCTTTGGTGCTTTCCATTCAAACTGTGGTTTAATTTATAAAGTATAAAGTCTATTCAGCAGCACAAAAATGAGGGTGAGGAGGTCGATGCAGAGAGAAGGTAGATGGAACAACGAGCTGGTGGCCCTGCAGGAGACGAGCTCTGCAGCTCGGATCGTGCGGGGAAGGAGGCCGCTGGAGGAGGCAGGATCGCAGCGATCCCGTTTCGAGGAGCCTGGGCTTCGGGTTCCTGTTCCTCATTGAACTCCGGATATTTCAGGGCTCAAGCTTATGTTGCTGTCCTCAGTTTCAGGCTCGAAAATCTGAGCTGTGAAAGTTTTGGCTCATCGGATTCACAATTTCAAAAGGGTAACTTATTTAAAGCAGGTTGAGGTAGTTTGTACCATATCTTACGTAATCCTGTACTCAAAAAGATGCTCCTCACCAGACCTGTCCCCAAAAAAGGCAGTCAAAATAGGCATTTTGGATCCCTGTGTTGTGCTACCTCCCAGGTGACCTACTTTTATACCTTCTGGATGGGAACATGAAGAGCAACATGGTGTTTCTGTATTTTGAGGTGGCCTTGCACGTTTCTTCGCCCTTTCTTTCTTTAGTGCTTTTTCATCCTTTCTTGTCCTACTTTCCCATTCCTGGGCTCAGTCCCCCAGAAATGAGAGGATTGGTGAAATATAACTAAATGTTTTAAGTTGACTAATGTTGCAAGATGGTATGTGTCTCTACCTAATGTAATGAAAAGTGTTCATTTTTCATTTCTTTGAAAAATGCTGTAGTTGATTCAAAGTAACAATGTTTTCATGCTCATGTTTTTACAGATATGTATTTATCTGAATTTTAGCATGTTTGGCATAACTCTCCTCATGGAAATCTTGTTTTTGCATTTGACTTTTAAGGATCTATTTAGTCTTTTTATTATTTTGTGAGGCTTTTTAGTTTTATTTTTCTTAGCAGGTGAGGGACATACCTCTTGCATAATTGACTGTGAAAGACATTATTAAATTGACTGGGTAGAAAATACTGTTAAAGGTACAGTTTAAATTAGCAGATTTATTCCCCTTCCCTGACTTTTTCTGCTTTATAATGGAACATACGGTGGTAGCAAAGTGGTCAGATAGCACAAAAATTTCAGACACTAATATTTTTCAGATTCATGGCATCAGTTCAGTTGGTGTTTATGCAGCGTTTTGAGATACTCAGATGAGTGAGGCTGTGTGTCTGTATTAGATGGGACTCTTCTGAGGAGCCACATTTCTCAAGTGATTCATCTTGGACCTTTATAAATCTAGTTGCATGCAAATCTTCCTAAATAAAATAGTCTATGAAAGACCAAACGTAAGCATTAAATTCCTTGGATGTCTTTTATTGGGGAAGCAGCACCCAGAAAGGCACAATATGTTGCAGGGTTGCTTTCACAGTCCTGCCAACACGAATCCAATCTGAGCTAGAGCACAGCTGCTATTCCTGCCAGTCCTCCTCTCTCCTGATGGAGCTTGATCAGCTTGCTTTGGTTTTTGTGTCCTCTGAAAATGAAGACTGTTTAGTGATTCACTGCCGCTAATGAATTAGCAGGGTCCTGTTCAGGGGCCTTGCCTATGGAGTGCCTCCCCCCAGCAGTAAGAGGTTCCTTGCTGCCATCGTGTCAGGGCAGGGAAATAAGGCAAAATAACGTGAAGCTGGAGATGGATTCTGATGGAAAGCAATGCATAGAGAAAACTAGATGTTCTTACAACAATTGTGCTATTCTTTTTATCCCTGTAACACAGTTACTCCTCCTCCGCCCCCCACACAACAGATTTGTAATGAAAGAATAGAATCTTGTGCAGGCTGCAACTCCCAGAGGTAAAACCCACAGTACTCGACTTCCATCTGTATAGCCTGTTTTATTTTGCAGAAATTTTATGTAGTTTTCTTTGGTTAAATTAGTCTGAAATGCTGTCTTTGCAAGTTCATTAGAATTATTCCATAATGTGTGCATGCCGCAGTTGTGAAGGTTTCTCTGCAGCTTGCTGGTGCTAGTGCTGATTGATCTAAACGTCTGCCTATCCTTTCTGTTGTATCTTGATGTTTGTTGTGCACTCTTGCCTTTCTCTGGGCAGTCATCATCATGGCTAGATGTATTATTCCTGTCAGTTCTCTGTAGGATTCCCTTTTTTTCTTTTTTCTTTTTCTTTTCCCTTTTTTTCCTATAACGAATTACTGGAGTGAAAGTCACCCTTGCTATTGGAGTGGGGAAGGAAATTCGTTTATGAGGGAATAATGTGCATTTATAAAATTTAAGAAGATTGCTTAACCAAAAATCTTACCTGTAATGTTGACATTTACCAAATGTAGCCCTTACTGATTAGTAAAGGCTGCTTGGAGAAACCTGCGTTTGAAATAAAGCTTTAATAAAGCCATAAACATGAGGGAAAAATAAAAAAGAAGAAGCTGGGGGAGGAAGGGAATGGGCAGTGATAATTTCTGCTTTATTTTTTTCTCTCTTTAGTCAGCATGCTAAAATGTATTGAATCAATATTTTGAATCAATATACATGTATTCAGTACATTCTTAGAATCAGTTAAACCTCCCTAGGAGGCTTAATGCTGTAGTGACCTGTGCTGGTGTAATTTTTAATTTAAGGGGTGAGAGTACAGGGGCAGGTAAAGACATGGCTGAGGGTGGGATGGGGCAGAATCTGAGGAGAATTTGCTCAGCTGCCGCAACGGGCAGAAATGGGGTGAGCGCAGCCCATTGCTCTGGAGAACATGAGTTCTCCAAGGCTGAGTGGTTTCTGAGTGCTCTGCTTTATAAAATAATCCAGCGTTGTCCCAAGCAATCGGTCCCTCACCCCTAAAACCCAAGGAACGAGCTGAACTATACGTGCAAATTACTGGGAATATATGTGGGATCAACCCAAGCTCCGTATGTGAAGGGCAACAATTAAACACTTGAAATAGGTTGATAATAAATACTGTCTAGACAATCTACATTTGTTGGTCTGATTGCCATTTAACAGCACCTTTCCTTTTCCCTTCAGTCTAGCCTTACTGAGGGTGTTTGTTTCTGTAATGGGTCATCTGTCACTTTGTTTTTCTAAGTTTCTTAAACTCTGTTTTCTTCCAAATTTACACTTCAACTTTGTAATTTTTGAGTAAATTTTCCAGACTTAATTTATCCTTTATTTTACTTATTATATGTATGTGTTAATGAATTATTGAAGTCAGAATAGATGGCAGTCATTGCTGAGCAAGATGGTAAAAATTTGGTGCTGGTATGAACTAAAACTTTACAGATATCTGCATTTTAGTGCCTTCCTGTGGAGCAGAGATTAAAGGTGCCCTTCCCTGCCCATTTACGTGATCCAAATTCTTCTGCCCCGGTTGCAGTCTCTGCGCTGCCCAAGGCCTTGCTCCTTGCATGGGTCCTCTTGCTTGTGTGTCCAGAGGAGCAAGGCTTTGGTTCAAGGAGATGATCTGGCCAAAAGCTTAATTGCTGAGACAATTTTCAGCAGAATTAGGCCTCTAAACTGACTCACTTTGTGACTGTTCATGATTATTTGTGTGGGTGCAAGGGAGAGGAAGAGACAGCGTGGCTGGGAGATGTGGAGCAGCGTGGGGCCCCAGCGGCCTGGATTCAGATCAGCACAGAGCCATTACCCAAGACTTGTCTCTGACCCCTGGCTTGGTGTCTTCCTTTCTGAAGCTCTCCAGTATGTTCAGTTTAAATGCCTGGGTCATTACTGTTCCCCTTCATCCCTGGTCATCTTTGAATACTCACTAATTGCCAGAGGACAGGAAAAAAAAACAACCTTATGCCAATACTTGAAAGGGTAAATGGAATGACTTAGGACCTAGGTCACTTTAACATTTATCTCTGACAGAATAATTTTTGACTGCTGATACGGTATGTGGTGAATAAAGGGGAGAATCATAATTTCAATCACTACTCATGAAAAATAGATTTTTGCCAATTAATTTCTGTTTTATCTTTCTTGTGACAGTGTTCTTTTGATCTTACATGTTGGTATAGGATGATCTGCTTGCTATGGATTGAGATTGCTATAATGAATGTTATGGCTTCAAATATTCTCTTCTAATTGTAGATGAGAAAAATTAAATCAGGAGCTTTATAGATCCTATTGAGACAGACATTGACTGCAGCCATTTTACTGGCAGAGCTGTCAGGTTCCTTTTGTCACACTCCAGCTCTTACTTGCTGCAAGTAAAAATGGAAAGAGTTTGATAAAAGGTAATAAACTGTTTGTTTTAATGAGATTACAAGCCTGATAAAGCTCAACTCTATTAATACTATTGACTTCTGTAGGCTTTTTAAAACACACATAAAAAAAAAATCCAACTAGAATGACACAGTAATGGCCAAACTTTTTTCCTTGAAAAAGCATGCTTTCATCTCATTCCATAGAGCATACACCATCCCCAGATTTGCAAAGTCCTTAAGCTTCGAGGCATTTTTTTCATCTTTTACCTACAAGTTGTTTATGTACACAGTACGTCAAGGCAACTTTGGTATCAATTTTTACTGAATGCTGCTCATTTTTGTTGAAGCTTCATTGTCAAGTATTTTTGAACCCCCTACACAACTCTTCATCGGCTTCCTTGCAGTACAAGCCCTACTGGGTCTACCAGAAGCTGACTTAAGATTCCACTTGCGGACATCTGTTCTTACTTTATGAGTTCGTAATTATGTCTTAATTTCATAACACACTGGAAATATATCTAATCTAAATATTGAAAACTCAGCAACACCTGGCAGGGGTAACACTGTAGAGTTAGGGCTGGGGAAGGAGAAGAGGGCGATGACGCTGAGTGCCGGAGAGAGGGGCTCTTTGCGTCGGGGGTCCCGAGAGATGAGCCCTGCTGCGCCAGTGCTAGGGGGCTAATTGGAGCAAAACATCAGATAAAATTCGCTTTAGATTTTCTCCCTTGATCAATATGCTGGTGCTTCTCGGTCTTATTGATCTTTTCTGCTTATTCAATCTACTTTCATTTTATGAGACCCATGAAATCCTTAAATGGAGTAGTCTGAATTTGATTTGGATTATTTTTGTTTGCTAGAACATTGTTTTTAATGTCCTGAGTTCATTTATTAGATATCTGTAAGGCTAGCTACCATTAGGATAAAAATAGCTCCTCTACAAAAAATGTCTATAGCTGTCTGTAGCCGAGTGTCTCGGGGCTAAATGGCCCGACCTACTTGAGGAAGTTGTGCTCACTCCGGGTGTCTGCATTTCAGGTTGGCAGTCACCGCTCGGTCGTTCATTTTGTGTTTTATTTATTTCTTTCCTCTCAGAAAACCAAGAAGCACCAGCTCACGTGAGAACAATTTGGTTGCAGCCAACGTGCGCGGCACGGAGGAGCGGCCTATTTGTATGGGGCCTCTGCCGAGCTGCAGCCCCCCGTGCGCTGTCGCGTGGGAGCCTTAGCGGCTCCTGTGCTCCCCGCGTGGCCGCGCGCGGCTCGAGGCTTAGCTGGGAACCGGAGAGACGAGCGGCGTGTCGGGGCGCCCGCAGCGTGGGCTCTGCCGCCGCGGCGCCTGCAGCAAGGCCTTGCCGCGTGCTGCCGGCAGGGGCATTGCTGCCAGCGAAGCATATGCTGGTTCTTGAATGAAGTGAGATAAATCACAGTGGCAAAAGCTCCCTTGTCTACTTAGCCTTTTGCTGGCGCAGAAGCACTGCGGGCTTGCCAGGATGTGACACCGTGAAAAGCTTGTAAACCAGGGCTGGGTTTAAAATAACTCACTTCTAATGTAATCCATAGAATTGACTATGTTACATTTTATAAGCAGAGCTAGTAAGAAAGACTGGGTGAGTCACAACGAGTACTGTAAACCTTTTCTCATCTCCCCTTTTTTCATCCTCACAGCAGTTTGATGGAACTGGTTTAACAGATGGGCACAAAACGTATTAGTGTGTATTGGGAAACTGTTTGCAGATTTAGAGCAGTTTTCTTAAGTTATTTGCACTCTTTCTTCTTTGTTCAACATTGACTGAAGTAGTCAAAACATTTTAAGCATATTAAGCAATAACATATTAAGCAAGTCTATAAAATAATTAAATAGAAACTAGAAGTGAAGAGTTCTTAAAAATATTTACATTAATATTTGACTCAGTATAAATTGTTTGATAGCTAATGTTGAAACTTGTGTGAACTTTGTAACGAAGCTAAAACATTTGTCACGCTCAGTGTGCTGATTCATACCCAGAGAGGGTTGGGATTGTCTGCTGAATGTTCTTGTGGAATCCCAAATTCGTTCTTTCGCTGTAGGGCTCAAATACGATAAAGCAGAAACACCCGAGGTTTACAGCTGTTCTTCCAAGAGATGTTTCATAGGGTGGTTAAGGTGCTGCAGCACCCGTGGACTGTGTTTTTGGTTCTTTCCTAGCCGAGCGGTTGTACCATGGTGCCGTGACAGCTTTCGTGATTCTGCTCTCTCTGTTGGCATGCTGGTCAGTGATATTCTGAACCGCAAAGGTCTCTCCTCTGCGTGTACCTTGAGGAGATGCAGCCTCTTCAGATTTATGCAAGGTTCATGGTCTGCATAATTCTGTGGAGTGTGAGCGAGTGCTTGGCTGCAGGTGCCACAAGCTGTGGCAGATTTACGGGGTGCCCTGTAGCCTCAAAACTGGTTCAAAGGACAGAGGTGATAACAGGTGACGAATAATGCAGGATGAAGTAACTCTTCTGTGCTGTGCATGAGTCAGGTAGTTACCAATTTCTAAACACATTTTGCAAAGCAGAATCCATCTAGTGAGGGAGGCTTTGAAGTTTGTTAGATTCGTGGTTTGCTGGAATCCCACTAAAACGTATGTGGATATTGGGCTCCTTTTTGCACTGTGCGCAGCTGCACTGTGCGAAAAGGGGCAGGGGAGTCCTGTAGTTTACGAAACTTCTGATGCTCAGGAACTCTCAAGCCCTTGCAGGGTTTGAAGCGTTCTCCCTTGTGTAGGATAAACTGAAATTCTGTTGTGCAGAGTTTTTTCCTTTACAGTGCTCTCTGTCTCAGCTCTGCCTGCAGACTGTCCACATGGGTCTCGCTGCTAGGTTTGCTTGGTCCCCTTCAAGACCTCTCGAGGTGGAGCCATCAGAGGAATCGCTCTGAGCAGGAGGCAGGGACAGAGGGGCAGCTAAAACCCACTTACCCTTTTTTGAGCCACCTACCCTTTTTTGGTAGTTGTTTTACCTGCAAGTGCCATTGGCCCTGCTCTCGCTTCCTGTTTCATTCGGCAGAGACATCTCGCCGTGCCCTCTGCTTTTCTTCTGCAGGTCTAGCCAGACTGAGGAGCTGCTGCAAGTTCTCCAGGAAGAGAAAAGGAAGGGAATAGAAAAGGAAGGGAATAGGATTTCACTGCTGGCTTTTGCAATGCACAGCTGCAAATATGGGCTTCTGATAATGTATACCCTTCCAAATCCTTAGTGCTGCTGTCAAGGAGGTGTTAGGGAATCCAAAGTTATTTTAAAAGATCCAGTTCGGTTCTCATGACTTTAGAAGAACTTTGGGATTGCTGAGCAAAGTTTCGAAATAAGGAAACATATAATAATTGATTATATAATTATGTATATATAGAAGACTCAATGGAATTTTCAGTCAGGCATCAAAACACATGACACTGTTTTTACATTTTTAAAGAGAAACTCTTTACATAAAGAAGCTTCTTAATGTGTTTTACTATATCATTATTATATACATTACTCAGTGATGCTAGAGTGTCTATTTGCTCTCGTGCGTGCCCTTGGGGAGGGCGGGAGCTCAGTCCATGGCTTCCAGGCACCCCGTTCCTGCGCTTGCCATTCCAAGAGGACCCAGGGCTTGCAGCTCTCATGGCTAATTCAGCCATGCAGAAGGCACCGCCATTCGAGTCTCTTGCGGCCTCCTGTACCTCAGCTGCTCCTAATAAGCCATTTTATTTACCAATATGATCTGCGTAATGTCTCCTAAAATGCAGTCGGCTAACTCTGCCTTTTTAATTACTCACAATGACTTTAGTTGGATCAGAAAACAGCAAGAAATATAGTAATGTAATGAAGTTAACACAGTGAGAGGATTCTTGCGGTAAGCTGCAGTCAGTTTGTGGAGTTCCTAGACTGTATCCGTCTGGAATGACTGCCAGCTGCCTCCCAGCTCTGCTCAGTGGGTCTGGACTCTGGTCCTGCTGCAATGCAAGTTCCCAGACAGCTTTGTTCAGTTAAGATACTTGATGTTTGTGAGTATTCCAGGGCCCCAAGGCTGGGAGAAAACTTCTCCATTTGGAGTGATGCACCGGTGTTGAGGCCTTGTGCAGGTGATCTTGCTGGTGCTTTGGGGTAGTTGGACCTCCTAAAGGTCCTCCTTGGTGCTTTACTTGTCACTTCCTCACACTGCATAAGTCTAGTGTCTTCAAATAGTGTTTTTAAATGCAGAATTCAAGCAGTGCTTCATTTTCTAAAGGATATGGCATTGGTTGAGTAGTTATTTGGGCTTTCCTTCAGAACTGCTTCCTTCCTTGGGAAGTCCAGCAGACCCTTTTATGGAGAAGGGCCAGTACAAGGAGCTCTGGTGGCTTTCCGGAAATTTGGCCCAGGGAGCCAAGACCAGAGAACAACCGCTGCTGTTCTTCACTTTCTAGCCATCACCAGCCACGGCTGAGAAGCCCAGCGGGTGCCTCTGTCGTGTGCCCCCCAGAAAGGGACTCTAGTGAATCTCCCTGACCAGCTATTTCTGTGAGGTTTCTGTTTGTTTGTTTGTTTTATTCTGTTGGAGTAGTGTTGTTCTTTCTTAGAAGTTCCCACACAGAAAGGAATTTTGGACAGTAGTTGAAGCACTCGTGACTTACACTTCACAAGTGTTGATGTGATGCTTTCCTCATATACTTTTCTTAAAAAAAAAAAAAAAATCCCATTTCACATTCAGTTTGCAAATAACATTGCAAAACAAAGTCATAAAATCAACTAAGTGAATCAGGTATTTTATTTGAAAAAGAGTGTTCATGAACATTTTGCTGCTTTTCTCAATTGGTAGAAATGAAAACTTCCTTTCTTGCCTCGCCTGGCCACTAGCAATGCAGAGGCTCTGACTCTGCAAGCTCAAGCTCAGCGCTGCACAAACACTGATTTAATTAGCAAGTATTCATGCCAACTAGGGGCAGCTCTTTAATCTATCACATCTCTTTTGCCAGAGAAGCAGTTGTGTAACATTTGATAAACCTCCTACCTCTGTAGCAGTGACTTCCAAGCCCCAGAATTGTCCCAGGAGAAAACATATGGCAAGTATTCCTGAGTGGTAGGGAGAGGGTAGGGAGGCTGCCAGCACCTCGAGGCCCTCCCCCATAAGTGAGTGTAATGAGACTAACGAGCTGCCGAGGAGATGACTGAAGGGCAGCGTGATGGAGGAAGGTAAAATCATGAACGTGCCAGGAAAGGCGATGAACTGCTGTGCTTGTCCCTTACAAGCACTAAAAGGCATTGAGTGAAAGCAGCGGCTGGCAGGTGCACAACACTGAGGTCCTGCTTTGTGTGAGATGGGTTTCGGTTGTCGCGGAAGGCTGAGGTGGCGAAAAATTTCCACAGCTTCGTGGGACGATTGGATAATTAACGGGATAGAAGAAGCTTCCGAGGGCCCTTAAAGGTGACAGCACCGTGGCTTCTAATGTTGCCAAATCGTAGATGACACCTCCATGGAGCTGCTGTGTGCAGAGCTTGTCCATACGATCAGCGCAGCGCAGTCTCAAAGACTGACCCAGGCAACCTGAGCGCCTGATCCTGGCACGGGAAACGAGGGCGCCCAACCTGCAGTGTCGCCTTTCGGCTCTGTTCGCAGTCATTTTCCTCAGCTCCGGAGGTTTTATACTGGTGGCTCGACAGGGATCTCCCAGTGAGATGGATTTGACAGTAAATATGTATCAGAACTGCAAATAAAACTCTTTTGAGAAGTAATTTTTCCATCAGATCTTGCATTTTTCTTCTTGCAAAGTATCAAGAAAACTGTCTCATTTAAACAACAGTGGTATTATTTATACAGAAGAATCTGGTGCTTGCCTGATTCTGGGAAGATTCAGCAGTGAATTCTACCGTGTGAATTCTCAGACTTTGAGAGGCCTAATAAGAATTTGGTGTCAAAATTATGCATTTTTTTATTTTATAAAAATTATTCACTGAATTAAATGTTATCACATACCTGTTAAAAATCTGTGTTTTTAATAACTGAAGGACTTCGTTCAAATTATTGTTTGCTCCCTTAGATATGATTTGTTTTTAGGAAGATATTCTTTTTTTTCAGCATTCGACTAATTTTGAACTCCCTTACCAAAACCATAAAATTTAAATTTTGAGTCTGAGTTGCATTAGTGAATAGTAGAACTCCAGTGTGTCATCAGTGGTATATTTGAGAAGAAAAAGCTTTTGATTTTTAACCGTTCTAAGATAATAAATTAAGAGTTATGGCTTCTCTTTTTGTATACGTGGGTGTCTAATTGTATAAAGATATTTTTGTCAAATTTTAATCTATGGACCTTAATATGCATATGTGCTTCCTAATTTTATCAATATAAAAGTGATTTTCTTGGAAAAAAATAGTTATGTCAGTATGCATGAAAGAACCCCATGTAGTTACAAATCATAGATTTATTGTGCATTACTGAAGAACTAAATTTTAATTAAAGAAATAAAATTTAAAAATTAATTAAAAAAATTCTAAATTTTAAAAAGACCTTACCATAGGAAAAGATCTTTTATGATGTTCTTAAATCTTGCAGTTCAAGTTGCAGAAGCATGGTGGATAGCACAAAGTTCTCTTTGTTTTCCCAGAAGGTATCTGAAGTGCCTAATACCTGTGTGACTTAGAGTATATGCAGCATCGGTGCACTCTAAAGCCAATAGAATCAAGTAACTCTACAGTTAATTGCAGGAAGTTATTGATGATATGCTAAGGAAGAGTTAGGAGGAATTAAATACGCATTTATTAAACATAAAAATCATACATATCTTTAGGTACCAAGGGAGTTAACATAACTGACTTAAAATGCATTTCTACTTCTGCAGAAATATTTCCTTAAGGTTTAAGTATGAAGGGAGTATATGGTGGGTGCTAAACAGAGGCAGGAGAGAAGAAATATCAAAGAAATATTTGTAGCTTAGATATATATTATCAAAAAGTGGTATTCTCTCATATCTAAGGGGCAAGTTAATAGCTTTTTTTTGTTGTTTAATTTGCTTTTATAGCACTGTATCACTGCTTAAATGCCTCCTGACATTTACCAAGTATGTGTTAGAAATGATCCATATTCTCTCATTTGCAGTCTGACATTTTTTTGCATGCATGTTTTAAAGTAAAAATAATGATAACTTGAAAACATGTAAGAGACATCTCACTGAAACTAAAAACTGAAGTGCAGCTAGAAATGACAAACTCAATAATGTGTCTGAAGACTTATAGACTGTAAGTCCACAACTGTCTGCACCTTCATCCAGGTACATATGTATTCAAGAATTAGAGTGCTGATCATTAACATCATGGGTTAAAACACACAAATGAATCCCTCTGCCCTCATTTGAGGACACGGATTCAACAAGGAATGAACCATCTTTGCCATCTCAACAACCGGTGCAATGTTTGAACAAAGTTATTTTTGGCTAAGATTTTTTTGGAACAGATCATCCCGTTTCCTTCAATTTCTTTGGTCATTGTTGTGCAATCATGTTGCAGCACCGTAATGTATTAATGGGAAGTGAATCATTGCAGCTTTATGTAATGCTGTCTATTGAGAAATTCTACTTGGCTTTTGAATAATAGCATATTAAAAGTATTTAAATTCTTCCAAAAATACAAATTCTTTTCAGACCAGAATGTAAATTTAGGTTATATCCTTACAGCCAATTGCTTGCTTTCATGACTGTAGTCCTGACTGGGACTTTAAGGAAATAGAGCCAAAGTCAAATGCCTTAACTTGGATGAGCCCTTATCCCTGTCCTGGAAAGAATAGATACTCTGTAGCCACTCCAGTGAAACAGCTAGAAGGGCATAATTCCTTTACATGGCTTGTGATGCAGTTGCAATATATTTTCAATGCAATTATCCCATGCAGATAGGAGAATACATTTGTTTTCATCCTGTTTCATTTTTATACTGATGTGCTGCTCCCTTTCAAGGAAGGCTGGTTATTGCATACTTGTTGAGTTTTTAAGAAATGTTTTCCTAGGACAGTTAAAACCTTGACCAATGTCCGCTTGAAATTTTTAATAGATGAGGGAAGTTTTTTTCACTCTTTTGTTTTCCAACTTTGGATGCTGTCCTGAAACTTGAGCAGAAATGCCGTTTGCACTGATGATGAGCAAGCCATGCAAGTCACTGGTTTTGATGGGAGGAGAGGGAAATGTGCAGGTAGAAAACAGGTTGCACTAAATTATTCTTACTGATTAGTAAATCTGAATGATATAGACTGATTTGTATCCTTTAACATCTCCCATTCCTTCATTTTTTCCTGTATTTTCTTTTTGAACTTGTTACCTTTCTCATCTCTTTGACCCCAGAAGTTTAATCAGCAATCCCCCATTTCTGCCATGCGTCTCTTCTGTTCCACATTACACCTTTTTTGTGTCTCTTTCTCTTTCATGTCTGCTTTACACATCGCTTTGCATCTGTGACTCTTTGAAATCTGTTCACAACAGAAATAGGACAGCTAGATTTTTACTGACAACGCTCTTTATTTTTACTTAGCTCCAAAAGCCCAGGAGGAGTATTGACTTGGAGAGGTATTATTGCTTGGTTGCAATAATAAATATAATTTTGAACATGCACGCACATCTGAATTTCTAATGGAAGTGCTTTTTGTTTTGGTCTGTTTATTATTAATGAAGAAGTCTCCTAATTAATAGAGTGTAATTTTTGTAAATAATTTAAATGATTTATTTGCTTTTAAGATCATTATTTTTGCTTCATGTTGTGAATAGTTACAGACATTTTACCTTGTCTTTTGTAGATATTTACTATAGTTTGGTGTTATTGTTTCCTTTTGAATGTTTTCTAGGAGATAGCCCAGATATTCAGGGTGGAGTTGCTTTCAGCTGCATCCAAAGCATTTCATCCAAATGCTGATGATAAATCACAGGATTGAAACAGTTCTTTAGGAGTATCCCATCACAGAGAATGTAGGTAGAAGCAGTATTAGCTACCAAGAATGTTTAGGGAGCTCTTGAGGAAGTTTCTCTGATCAACTTCTTTTGAGGAAAGGCTTAAGCTCAGGGAGATTTGTAGAGTCTGAGTCTTTGAAATTGTTGAAGTGTGATATATTCTATGTTAAACTGTTTCAGCAGAACCTAAATGTGCCTATTCCTTCAGGTTAGTATCCTCCATGGGTAAGGTATATTGAATCTTATGTGATGTTCTGAAGTTTTCCTAGCTGTAGCTTGTGTCTGTTGCCTCTTGCCCTAACTCTGTGCACCCTGGAGAAGCATCTGGCCCCATCTTCTCTCTAGCCACCTGTTCAGGGGTGGAACACAGACTGCAGATTTGCCATTAATCTTCCCTTTACTAGTTTAACAAACCTGGTGCTCTCAGCATCTCCTCATACTTGAGCGTCTCCAGCAGGTCGAGGGAGGGGATCCTGCCCCTCTCCTCAGCCCTGGGGAGGCCACACCTGGAGTACTGTGTGCAGTTCTGGGCTCCCCAGTACAAGAGGGATGTGGAGCTGCTGGAGAGAGTCCAGCGCAGGGCTACGAGGATGATCCGGGGCCTGGAACATCTGCCCTATGAGGAAAGGCTGAGAGAGCTGGGCCTGTTCAGCCTGGAGAAGAGAAGGCTGAGAGGAGACCTCAGCAGTGTCTATCAGTACCTCAAGGGAGGCAGTGAGGAGGATGGGGCGGCCTCTTCTCAGTGGTGGCTGCTGATAGGACTAGAGGAAACGGCCACAAACTGAAGCATCAAAAGTTCCACAGGAACTTTAGGAAAAATTTCTTGCCAGTGAGGGTGCCAGAGCCCTGGAAGAGGCTGCCCAGAGAGGTTGTGGAGTCTCCTGCTCTGGAGATCTTCCAAACCCGCTTGGATGCAGTCCTGAGCCACATGCTGTAGATGACCCTGCGTGTGCAGGGGGGTTGGACTAGATGATCTCTAGAGGTCCCTTCCAACCCTAAGGATTTTGTGATTCTACTTGCGCGCTGGAGTCCCTTACCCTCTTGGTGATTCACTGCTGACCTTGCTGTAGTTTGTCGCTATCTTTTTTATATTGAGTGTCTCAGAACACAGACCTGATCTTACAGGTGCCAAGCAAATAGGCAAAATTACTTCCCTTGACATGCTGGCTGCACTTTTGTGAGCAGTACGTAGCTGCTTTGCTGCAAGGGCGTACTGCTCTCATATGTAAAACTTTTTGTCCACTGGGTTCTTCTGTGCGAAGCTGCTTTCTACCAGTGGGCACCCAGCCTGTGCTGGTGCATCGGGGTTATTCCATGGGTGAGATCCTTCCAAGTGGCAGCCTTGTCCTCTGGGGAATTGAGCACTTACCCCAAATTAACTTACTGAGGGTTAATTTTGTCCCAGCACCAGGCTTATTAATGACCACATCGAACAGTGTCAGGCACCACACGGATGTACAGTCAGGACCCACTCCCTCTTGGGCCTGGAAGCCCAGCCAGTTGGCGAAACAGTAAGTGGGAAAAGGGGAAGTAGCAGAGGTTCAATCAGGTTGTGAGTCTGTGTTCAGTAGGCAGAAAAAAAAGCATCTGATGCTGCTGGTGGTGGTTGTGGGGAGAATCTTGGAGGAGTTCAACTCTTGCTTCAGGCCTAAGTGAATGTGGGAGTAGTGAGGTATAACTTATGATTAGACCTAAGTAATGTTTGTCTTGATATGTTAAGCTATTTTCTGAGTCATGGCATTTTCACAGGAGTGTCTCCAAAATATGGTGCTCGTTGTTAAGTCAGCGATGATGATAAAAATAGCTATAAAACTCATTTCCATCACTTTCAGATCCTGCCTGGCATCTGATTTCCAGCCCAGAGAACAATAAGAATTAACTCTTCCATCAAGACAATTTAAACAGCAGCTTTAAAATAATGTTAAAAATAGATAATCGGTCTTCCTCACTACTCCTCCGGTATCATTCTTATCAGCTTTGGATGTATTTTTTGCGCTTCGGCATGCAGGCTGGAGAGAAATGGCAAGTTTCCTCTGCAAGCAGGATTGGTCATGGCTGGTTATTGCAGCACGGCGAAATATTTTAACACAAAACAAATTCTTCAAATAATCAGCAACAATAATTCTGAGGAAATAGAAACAATGCCAAGTGCAGGATGACATCCTATTCTTTCTTTCTGAAATCTGCCTGAAAATTTTCTCTTTGTTCTACTCTGCCAGAAGATTTCACTTCTTTCATATCTAGGTGACCTCTAATGTTAGAGGGTTCAATTCTTAGTTTTCTTCTAAAATGAAGTCAGGTAAGAAAGTAGAGTGCAAATGTTTAAATTAGCAGTTCAAGTTGTGCTTCCTTGAAAGTGCTTATTTTCCACCATCTTTTTTATTTTCTACTGTTGTCCCGATTTCTTTAAAACTTACTACACATGCAATTAATAGGAAAAACTGAGAAATATGTTTGTTTGCTTTTTATTTCTAATGCCTCCTTTCACTAAGGATACCCAGGGAAGCTGTCCTTGGTTGTCTCCTCTATTTTATTGCCTCTTCTGGACATGTTCAGCATGAGCATGTGCGGTGGTGTCTGCGAGCAGTACATAGCAGAATGGTGCAACCAGCCCTGTTCGGTGTGTAGCTCCACCAGTACAGCATTGCCTCGTTTAATGTTGCTCAGACAGCTAAAAAATCAGGCCTTATGTATATGAACAGTACAATTTTTACAAATGTAGGAATCTCTTAAAGGCCAGTTTTCGTATGAATTTAAGGGCAATGTAGTGACAGAGATTGGTTTATTCCCAGATGATTCACTGAGGAGAGGAAAAGATTGTAGAAAGCTTTTCCAGTAGAAAAGGGAAGGGAAGAGAGCAGAGATTTTGGAAGCTTCAAGCATTTTATTAAAATCAGACCCCTTCAGAAATGAATTAATCATCTTTGCATGAAATTAAAAAAAAACAAAAACAATTATACCTTCTAAGCCTTCAGCTTCCTGTTTGACATTCCTGCAGATGTGCCCGATCTTTGCATTGCCCTTCTGCTCTCTTTGTGAATTGCACTGGAAATTAAAGTGCCTCCCAGGAAGAGACCACCGTACTTCGAATTACAGGGCCTCTCTATTCCACTTGGAGAATAAAAATGTCACATAAAATACTAGGTTCTTTCACCAAAGAGTGAGCGTTGTGTTTCTGCTGAGGTCTTGGGTTGCATCCCAGGACTGTTTGCAGTTTTCTGTTACTGGCACAGGTTAAAGCAAGCAAAGCAGCTTCCTGGCTTGGTGCTCAGCTGCAGCCGAGGCAAACGTTCCCTTCCAAGAGCTTGTGTCCTGCGGAACGCTCCTGCTAGGAGCAGCGCAGGTTCCCTGTGGGAACAGCTGTGGGGCCCATCTGCATTAGGAAATTATTTTAAGGTACTTGTGAGGCAGATGGAAAAGAGTTGAAATTAGCCCCAACAGTTTTAGCAAGTTGATCTACTCATTTACTTTGTTTTGTGCTTATAGCTAGGCTCTGCTGTAGGACCAAAGGCTGAATATTTTATGCCCCTTTTAAAAAAGGAAATCGATTGTTGTTGCTGAATATTTCTCCCTTGTAGAAAAGATTTCTGTGTGCTTTTACAAAGTTCTGCCCCTTCTAGTTTTATGTAACAGAAATAAAATCTTGCAAATAGTGACTTTATGATTCAGGTTGAGCATCTTCAGCCAATTTACAGATGGGCTTCTGCTGGAAGGCAAAGTTGTGTCCCCTTGCTTGTCCCCACTCCCTGTTATGCTGCAGTAGCACTCGTGCCTGCGGCATGAGCTGGGTGAGACAAAACCCTTAGCTGAAAATGAGCTCGACAGGAAGAGCTCTCATGGGCCCTCAAAGTGCTGCAGGCTGCGGGGAGCTGAGAATAGGAGAGGTTGGGGGCCTGGAGGTAGTGAGTGGAGAACACTGCTCTTCAGGGCAGCCAGCACCAGCCTGAGGCGGCAGCGCAGTTTCGCTCCATCTTGATGGTCTTTGGTCTTAATATGTCACTTTTAACAGACGTTTTCAGCCAGTTTGTTCTGTTTGTTATGTTATTGCCTAATTTCTGTCTCCATAAATCCCAGCAGAACTTGTACATCTCATTTGGAGCTGTTTTAAATTAGCAGAAACTGTAACCTCTGATAGTTTCTTTTTCTTTATTATGAAAAAAGAACAGCCCTAAGGCACAGGTGTTGCCAATATCTGCAGCTAACATTGCAGAAGCAAAATAATAGAAATGACCCACAGACAAGAAAAAGAAAAATAAAGCCTTCCAAATAAAAATTAGAACTTCAGAAACATCTTAATTTCCTTTGAAATGTTCCCTCTACATCTCCAATGAAATGCCCCTTAGTTTGTCATTGGATTCTTGCTGCTTAGTCATTAGGGTTTGCCCTATCTGAAATATTTGCTGTTTGGAATCTGCCTTAACTCCTCTCTTTTCCTCCTAGAAGTTTGATGTATCTTTGTGCTAGCTTTTTCTGGGGTTGCATTTCAAAGCAAGGAAGGATTTCTCTTTTGACTCAGGGGCCTCTGTCTAATCACACTGGTTTATTCCTGGCTGTCCTGCTTCTCTCTGTTCCAGGGTGCCTGGCTGCCCTTGGGAGACTTATGGTGGTACTCTAAGCTCTAACGAAAACTCGTCTGAAATCATCTTGGTCTTAGTAGACAACATCACATCATTCATGTGGAGCTCTTAGGAATGTTAGCTTCATAATTATTTTATTTTTTTTTTTTTTTTTGAAAAAAAAACACTTATTTTAAGATTTACACTTTTAATTCTTTTTTTTTTCCCATCTCATCTACGTTTTATATTATCACAGCGCAGCCTTTGAAGTCAAAAAATGAAATCATAATATAGAAAGATTCCAAGCTGTTATGTTACTTAGATTAAAAAAGGAAAAAAAGCTCAGTGTATTGTTTTCCTACCTATTGTTTTGTGTATGGATTGGGTTTATCCCTGTTAAACTCCTCTTACATAACTATCTGGGAAATGCTGGTTTAGCAAATGCATTATTAAGCAGCATCTTTGCCAGTAGATTAGACAAGCTGTTCAGATTTAGTAAACCAAGAAAATTTGGAATTGTAATGACAATCTTTTTCCTTTAAGAGATTTAAAAAAAAATAAAATCTAACCCTTTCCCAGGCAGAGGTAGATTATAAATGTCACTAACTGCTAGGGCTCAGTGTATTTTGCCTCAGCCTATAATATTTCTGTTCAAGGAGAGGATCCAGCAGGCGGTCTGTATTTTAAGTCCCTACAAAGTCACTGCCAGCTGTGCTTTCCAAGCTTAATAAGGTGTGATAGCTGGAAGGGGAGTGATACGAGCATCCCAGGGGAGAGTTCAAGATTTGCCTGTATTTGTATGAACCTGGATGGAGAAATGGGAGTGGGAGGCCAAGGAAGGGCTGCTGGACATGCTGCTGGTGCGGCTTCTTGATGGGCTTATTTGGGTCATAATTAATTTTAAACCCAAGTTTCAACTTTCCCGAAGCTACCTGTGCACTTTGTTACACTATTAGGCTGGACTTGGCAGTTAGCGCTCTGCTCGCCGAATCTGCTTTTGCTCTGGTTGGTGCCTTAAGGAAAGGGCAGGAGGAGTGAAGAAACTCTGTTATCCCTGAATGGCAGGAAAGCGCTTGCAGGTGTTTCTGCTGGAAATACACTGTCCTTTGGAAACTGCGTTTTCTTTGAAAACACATAGTCTGCTTGCCAGGACTTTCTGGTGAGAAACTTAAAAGCATCTCCGCTGAAAGGTCCTGCTCCGAAGTCCTACAAAACGTGCTGTCCCAAAATATTTTGTCGGGGGTTCCAGCGTGTCTGAGGGAAGTTGGAGTCTTTGGCTGTGAGCAGGAGGTGGCTGTGACTCGGAGGGACAGGGATTTGGAGAAGGCAAAGTACAGCCCTTACCTCTGTTTCTCAAAACAATTGGAAGGATGAACTTTTCAGCAGTTGAAATGGCTTCTGTGAGATAAAATACAGTAGGGAGAAGCCATCTCTTTTTTTTAGTTCTTTTCCTCAGGTTTCTTGGGAGATCACAGATTTAGGAGGCGGTCCATGTTTTAATTTTATTTTGTTTAGACAACTTTGGGTTGTGGGAATATGGTCTTATGATATAAATAAGCTCTACAACAGACTTGCATTTCTGAACTGTGTAAAACTTTGGTGATATTTGTACCTTTTTTTTTATCCCACGTTGCCAAAAAATTCTTCAAAGTTTATTACTTCAGTAAATTGAATCTGTGGGTAATTCTTTGCGCTTTTCTATAGTGTCAGCGCAGAGAGTGGGGTCAGAAAATTAGTCTTCACATTCAAGACACTCGTTGATTGAAGATAGTAATTGAAGTTAGTGGGAGTATAATATGAGTTTTAATAGGTTCATATGCAAGGCCACCTTCAGATGATGCAGCGTAGTCACAGCAGAGGATTTCTGTGAAGTAACCTGGGTACGAGCAGCTGCCAGAGGCGCCGTATGAGCGAGGGCCTTGCTAGCACCCTCTGCGGCCTGAGCTCTCCTTTCCCGCCGCTCAGCTCTCCTTTGGCTTCCCTGATCAATTTTTAAACAAATGCATATGGACAAAAGCATTTGCAGGGCTATTTTTAGTAGACTATTTGACTGACAGTACTGTCAAGAGAGTTGGTTTCCCTTATGCTTTCCTGAGCTTTATGTGTTCCTTCTCTAAAGTTTTGGTTCCAGGTTGTTATGCAGGTGTTCTCACATGCAGGAACAGGCAAGGTTTTCCCTGCCTGGCTGTGAAGTGACTCACCAGGGATCTGGGGCTCAGTTATGAACATGAGGTCGCAAATACTTATTTGATGCTTAGATTAATTTGTTAAGAACACAGAAGTAGCTTTCAACCAAGCTGGGATTTAAAAGTTCAGGTAGCTTAGTGGGAACATTTAGGAATTTAAGCCTGTGGCTTGATGAACTTATTGAAAGGATACAAAACATGGTACCTCTATAAAGACATCATAGTGGGTGGGTCTAAGTTGAAGTAGTTGGATATCGTTCTGTGAAGGAAGTACATAATTCTGTGTTAAATGCTTTGGACATTAATTTGTTAGTTTTGTTGATTATTTTTCTTTCAAAAAGAAGCTATGGAAGCCCCATTTCATATTTGATTGCACAAAGTGCTGATAAATGTGTAAATGAAAGCAGGTCGCTGTTGTCCTGGAGATGAGCAGTAGTATCAACCACTGGGCTACTGAAATGGGAAATGGGCAGATTTAAGTCTAGAAATATATATACATATATTTTTAAAGACATGGTCTAACCTTGATGGCTCTCCAGATTTACTGGGTACCTTCCTAGCCTGCTTTTACAGTTCCCTGGAGAGCTGATCTGAGGCACTCAGGCATGTTTAGAAGTGTCCCAGTTGATGAAGTTAATTGTCCAACCAAACTTCTGTTGTAATTCAGTGTGTGAAGTGAGAGACGCGTCTGCCCTTGGAGAAGTCTGAAGCAATGGGTGATTCAGAGCTTGCTTTCCATATTCCAGGCAGGAACATGGATTTGAGAGCAGTGATTAGAGTTGGCTTTATTTACAGAAATGTGTAGTTGTTACAGGGGACTTGTCTAATATTTAAGTGATTTGGATTCTAGCCCAATCTAAACTCTGGGTCCTTGTTAGCCTGAAGAGTATTGAATATCTAGTTCTTGCTTCCCAAGACAGTGTAACAACAACCCCCACGTGCCTGGGAAGGGACGTCCTCCAGCCCTTCTTTCAAACACAAATCACTAGTTGGGTTACGTCAGGAATGCCATGAGGATGGAGCTCCTTAGCCTACAGGTTGAGGGTCTTAGGAGTGCGAAAACCTGGTCTTTACTCCCTGGGTTCTGTTTTTTATCTATCCTTATCTCATGTGAAAGCCCTAAATATTCCAAACAGGAGGGATTAGACTATCCCCTCAGTTGAAGGAAAATGAATGAATAGGGGAGGGAGGATATTCACGGGTTCAGACCTCCTTAGCTAAAGGGAGACAGGGACATGGACTTTGTACTTGCTGAACTACTGGCTGTTAATGATGCTTCTGCCATCACTAGTTAAAGGCAGAAATGTTAAGTGATTTGAACAGATCTTTGTAGCCAGTGACAGAATTTGAACACAGACAGACTTTCTTGCTGTAGTAACCAAACCAAGCCAGTAGTTCAGAGCTGCCTTACGGATTTGAGATAATTAAAAATGAAAAAAGTGGTTTTTTCTCTTTTTATGAAATTCTGCTTAGTGCATTTGATCTCTAGGAGTTAGAAATGTATTTTTTATATATTAAATGTAATTTAAATATGTTATACATATGTAAGTATTATACTTTTAATAGCTGAAATGTCTATTCTTTCAATGAGTTCAGGACACCAAAATGTGCAAGAGCAATCCAAAAAAAAAAAAAAAAAAAAAAAATCTGTCTTTCATGATTCTGGGATTTCCAGAATTTGCAGAATATACATCTTTAGAAATGTTCAGGTCTAGAGAAACACTATGAAATAAATTCAGTGTATTTAATATCCATTTTTTCCTGAGTAATGGTCTTTTGATTTTCACTTTATCTGGTATAATACAGTACTGTGACATACGCTATTGTCAAGTGTTGTATGTGAAAATGCCCATTGGAACTGAAAGTCCTAAGTGTTTTAGTATGTTTAATACGCCATGTCATGCTTATCAATGTTTTATTGCTTTTATAGATTACCTTTCTCAAGGGATAGATCTCTCTGGAATAGAAGTAATTGAAAATGACCTGCTTTTTATTGCAAGAGCTCGACTTGAGGTGGAAAACCAAGCTAAAAGATTGCTTGAGCAAGGTGTGGAAACTCAGGTAAAATAAGCTCTTTTTTCTTCCTCTTGAAAGTGAAGAGTAAAACGTGCTGTGATACTAATTCCTTTGTTTGATGCTGCATTTCTAATCGAGATCAGACATGAAAAACATTTTACTTCTATGCAAAATTCACATGCACAAATGCACATCCATAGAAATGGACAAATCTCGCTCTGCACACAGAAATATTTTAAAATTTTGCAGAATCTGATGCTGAAATTTTAGGAAAAGGTGTGTGCAGATGTGAAAAGCTTAACACTTCACATTCTATTATAAAACTTCACAGGCTTAAAAGCTTGATAATTGATAGATTTAAGCATGGTATACTATGTTGACAGTACTGCCAGGCTTCATGGATAAATTCTAAAGATGAAATGCTTTAAATTTTAAGGAGTTTGCTAAATTTTAGTTGTGCAGAGCTATAAGGAAATGATTTGGAAGAATTCCTGTGAAAACTTCAAAGGGCATTTTAAACTTTGTGGTGGACATTCACTATAGGGAAGATCAAAATGAATATACATAGTTACATTTATCTAAGTATGTACTGCATACATTCATACTAAGTGTAATTATCTGCATTTTGAACAACCTAGCTATGTATATTATTTATTTCTTTGGAATACTATTTGTGCTGTCTTTCCTTTTTAAATTCATATTCTTTTATATATATTTTTTAAGAAGTTTTTTAAATACATTTTTTAAGTCCCTGGAAAAATCAAATTCAAATTACTATCAAATTTGGTTTCTAAATCATGATTGTGGTAAATGCAGTTGGCTTTTAGCAAAATGATAGATGAAAAACACTTAATTTTTTACTTAACTACTGTTCAAGTGCTGAAAACTCCTGTTCATTTGAGCATGCAGAGAGAGTTTTGTTTGGGCTTGTTACAAGACACCCACTGTATATCATGTTAAAGAAAAATTGAATGAAGACACTGCTTCAAGAATAAGCAAGTAGACATTTGCTTAAATGTAGCAAAAGTCTTTATCAGTGTGTACTCTTTCTAGTTTCTCATGTCAGATTTGACCTTCTCTGATAATTTTCTCTTCATATTAAGTACTAAAACAGAACAGACAAATGAACCCTGAGGAAATCAATCCCACTGTACTTGAAAAACTGACAGATTTATTAGGTGTTCCAGGCTGTATCCAGGTAATCAAGAGATTATTAAAGTATATGCCTGTTGTGCTTTAGCCAGGGGCTTGTTTCCAGGCAAAGGGAGCATCATTTGGAAGAACATTACTGCTTACTCATGTCAGAAGCAGGGGTATTTTGATGAAGTGATGCTGGGTATGCTTCACAGATTCGATGTTGGACATGCTTCATGGATTTAATGCTGGAAAAAGCAGTGTACTTCAGAAAATATGCATGTGGACGTTGCCCCAAGAAATCTAGAATTTGAAATACAAATTGCAGATACTGCGTCTTTCATGATTCTTGTTACTGTAGCAGTGTGTTGTAGTGACAAGCTCATTCACATTTATACCTTTGAAGCACTGAGATTTCCCATAGGAGGACTTAGGATTTTCACCTCTTCTTTTGTGTTTTGTATTGCAGAACTCCTTAGGCTCTTTCTGCTAATACCTATTCTGAGAGCCAAGCATATACCGTTGAGAATAGTAGCTCTGTGTTTTGTTCAGGTGGTTATTTGCTTTAGTTATTTGCTATATGTATTCACCATTGTAGTTTCAGTTTTTGCCATTATTATTTGGATCTTCTGCGCAAATAATACATGCGAGAGAGTTGCCTACCTAACCCTGAGCTCTGTCTCCAGATTTCAGCTAGCACTTTCAGCAGTGCCGAGAAGGTAGTTGATGTAACAGCTGCATTTTGCAGTATTTCAGTGTCTACCTGGAAAAGAAGCAAAAAGTGGAAGTACATTTTTTTTAAAAAGTCAAACTTTAAGAATCTCCTTTTAAGCCAGATTTCATTAAAATTTGGTGAACATCTGCTCTAGATTTTTTTTCTCTTTTCAGCAAGATGCTATTATAATAAATTAGTCTGACAAGAACAGTGCTAACAAGTTGAATTTTCTCCTTTTAACATCTTGATGTATCATGTGTTTAGATAAGAAACTATTTTTATTTTGATTATTTATTTAATGGTGTATGAATTACATCCTAATGAGCTGTGCCTGGATTCCTCTCCATAATCAACAGCAGTAGCACACGAAAGCAGATACTTAGCTATACTTAGATGGCACACTGTCTTTTTCTCTGCATTATGTTTCAAGCTTTTATTGCATGTCCATCGTTTGTGTATTTTTCAGGAGAGGTGCAATCCATCTCCTTCTTCCTTGTTGCCTTGGAGGTGTGGGGCTGTTAGCCTTTGAGTAACTTCAGGATTGAAGGCTTGCACTCATGCTGATAACTTCAGAGCTGCCATCTGAGTATAAACCAGAAATGTCTATCAGCATGGCTATACTTAACAGCTCTTCATAGAGCTGCCAACCACGGTTGTCTTCTGAAACCTTTTAGAAAAAGCCATCCCTCTCTCTTCTTGCTGACAAAGATAACCCTAATAATGGCAAATCCTTTTGAGCAGGTGTACCAGTGGCTACTGTTGGGTTTTATTGCCATGGACACTTTGCCACCCTCTCAGTGGATGCAGTAGCACAGATTATTGCTGTGGCATGACCCATAGGTCAATATCAAGGAAATAAGTAGATTCAAAACCCATCCTTACTGTCTAGTCCTAAACTTCTTAGTAGCTTTTCCATGGGCTGTAGGGAGGTTAATAGCGGATAATACAGGAAGCACGAGAGCCTCGTTCAACAGAGATGCATCAGGAGCTTTATAAAATCTGCCCTTCTCTGAGACAGACACCAGGGTCTTCTGTTAGCAAATGGTATGTCTTCATTTTGCAAACCATTGCCTGAAGCATCCCCAGCATTTTGAGGTCCAGCAGGATGAAGCTGTGGTCGTGGAAACTAGGTTTGCCCTTGACACCACTTTATTCAAAAGCAGTATGTTGTGCAGAGCAGATCAAAATGATAATAAATTACCTGAAGCAAAAGAAATTCTCTATCAGTAAAACAGACTAAGTGTTCCCAAGTTGAGTTCCATGTCAAATGGTTTACCATTTGCCAAACTTGGTATCCTCAGGCTCTGAGAAGGTTGGTAGCGTTAGGAGCCCGTTCAGTGTGTGCACATCCATTCCGCCAGCTGCTCCTCCGGAAAAGGCAGCCCTAGTTCCAAGCTGCTTTTCCGGCGGCTCTCCATCTCCTGTTATGCCAAGCAGGACATGGTGAGAAGATGCAGGCAGAACTCCGAATTCCTTACTTATGCGGCCTATCCTTTTGTGTTTTGCAAAAAAGGTTCTGCATCTTTGACCACAGATTAAAAAAGTCTTCATTTATTTTCTGTATTAATCTATAGATGCCTGACTATCTTTATAAAGAAGATCTTAAATGAATTGTGATGCTTGTTCTTCTGTTTTGTTATTTAAAATGGGGACAAACTTATTCTCCTACCTGGTATGGTAGGAGAGAATTAAGTTCACTGATAACAGAGGTTATCAGTGTTTGTGTGATCATGTAGTGGAGTTTCTTGATCCTGTTGGAGAAAGCAAAAATTAAGTGTCTGTCTTAACTAAAGAAAACTTCAGAAACAATTTAACATTAATTTTGACATAGTTTTCCTTAATGCATAGTAAAGCTCTTTATTTGAAAATAAAATCTAATTATAACTTCACAAAGTAGAGAACAACAAATTTTGAAAAGTGAAGAAAATCTTCACTCTGCTTCTGCAAGATGTTCAAATGTTCTGTTCTTATATGCAGTATAAATATGCAGAGTAAACTGAACAGGAATATCTGACTAAGTTAACTTCCATGGCAGTATCTGTATTCAGTTGTCACAGTGAACATATTTGGGGGCATTTTAAATTTTCATACTGTAACTCAACAGAATAGAATTTGTTTTGAGAATTTTTCTGTTTTACATGCTTCTTCATGCTGAACTCCTCCAAATCATTTTGTCTCTGGGAAAATTAGTATTTGCTTTTAATTTTTTTTCTTTAATAGCTATTAACTGGATGCATGTATATAACTGTTCTTGATTAATGCAGTGTAGCACTTGAGGACAAGGGATTGGTGGAGGAAGTACCTACATTATTAATCAGTTTACTGGAGATGATCAACAAGCACTAACTCAGTTTATTTCAAGTCAGAGTCCTCTGAGCAAAGCAGTAGTACAATGTGGTACAACTTGCAGTGTTATAGTAAAATTGGTGAAATTAGTCTTAAATCCATGAGAGACCAATCTAATGTCAATCATCTCAAACGATAGGAGTTCCTTATTATCCCTTGGCACCATGTTCCAGTCTTGCAAACTTGCTTGGATGTACTGGAGATATTTTGATATTAAGAATGGTTGATATTTGGGCTCAGCTTTTTTCTCCTTTGGTGAAACCTGCGATAGTGGGAAGATGTTGCATTCCAGACTTATTTCCAACTAGTACTGCCAAAGACCTGGCTGTTGCAGCGCTGCTGTCTAGCTAAAGCCCAGTGATCTTGAGTTTCTAATTTTGAATCTTGCATGTTTTAACCAAATGATACATTTTATGGAAACATTTCCTTTTGTAAATTAGCTTGTGATATTTTGACTTGTTCTTTTGATTTGAGTTTGCTTGCTAATTTGTCATCTTCAGATTTGAATGGTCTATTTTCAGTTGTACTCTTCATGTTAGTGATTCAATGAAAGAAGTGTTTGATTGTAGAAAGTAGATGGTACTTGGCAAACCCCAGGGTTTATTTTCAGGTCCCCTTAATTTTAATTTTAAGAACCCCTTAATTTTAATTCTGGCATTTTTTTTTTTCTATGTTATGTATTGGGTATGTATGTATGTATGCATGTATGTATGTATTATTTCCTTGCTATGTATTAATTATATATTTTATTACACCTTTTAAGTAATATAAGAATTTGGATACTTCAGAATGTCAATGGCATTGATTGAAGAAATGCATTTATTTGAATACATGAAGATAATCATTGTAATAGTAAATAATCATAGAATAGAAAAATATAAGAAAAGAACCTCTGCTTGACTTGAAATGCTGTTGGGAATATAACTTTTTTTTCTTTAAGCCAGAGAGCAGTCATTGCCTTTTTTGGGGGGGAACGGTTGTGGTGGTTTTTGTTTTTCTTCTTACATTTATCTCTACTTTGAAAGCCAGAAGTTGGAATTTAACCTTGTCACTGTCAAAAATTTAACCAACATTGAGCACTTTAGGCAATGCAGTTACATTTCCTTGCTATTCCACAGTTTGATTCCCTAGAGGAGAGCATGATGAAGTAGCTGTCTCAGTCTGGTTTCCCTAATAAAGTGATAGACTAGGATATGCTATGGAAATGGAAAGCATTTTTGATTAATCATTTTGAAGTTAATTACTTGAATCTAGAATAAGAAGCCTGAAGTTCCTTTTTTTCAGATGCTTTTGCTACTTTTGGTGTAAGATGAGGATGGCAGCAGTAGTTTATTTTAAATCATCTGGTTTTGCCCAGTGAAAGCAAAGAAAGAGATGAAAAAGCTGTTCTTTTAAACCATGCTAACCATCCATTTTAACATTTTCTTTGCAATTCTAATGTAGATAGGGAGGATTTATTTCAACATGTCATAGCTGTTGTGCTGATTTTGTTCGTAAAAGTTCAGAGTGATCCTTTCTGGCAATTGTGTCTGTATATTTTCAGTTGTATATCAGCATAGATAATAGTTGTTTTGTTTTTTGTTTAACGCTCGTTGTGTATGCATGTGAAGGATCTTCACTTTCTGTGTTTGTGTATCTTTAAAGTTTTACTGTCTCCTCACCTTTATGTTGTTTTCTTTTCTTCGCAGAAACATGCTCATGTTGCATTATTCAGTTTTATTTTTCATCCTCAATATTGTGGTTTTGGTTTTTGTAATCTTGTTAACTTGCTAAATCAAATTCTCTCATGCAGCCATCTGGTGCATGGCACTACTGAAGGAGTTTTCAGTAAATCTAAATTATTTTTCCCTCAATCTATTCTAATAAGCCATTATGTCATATAGCAAAGTATCGCTCATCTAACAACCAAAAAGTATCTTCTAAGCAGGCAGTAGCCGCATCCTACATTTGCTGAACTTCACGGGGATTAACCAGACCTTATGAAATTTGCCCTTTACTCTTCTGATCTAAAAAGACTTCATTATATCTTCAAGTACAATCTAATGAAACTGAAGTGTTAACTGCTTCAGTAATTCAAAATCACCAAGCTACACACTAAGCATGAATTTATACCTCTGAACTATGGATTAAAATAAACCACAGATTTCTCTGCAGCATAATCGGCTGATACTGATATAACCTAGAATATCCTTTCAGTTTCCATAGGAACAGATGACAGAATGTTTTGAATTTGGAATAGCTGAAGTGAATGTCTAGCTTCAATATAGAAGTTCACTTTTATTTTGCAGTCCATTACTTCTGCATTTAACGGCTAAAAATGTGGAAAAAAAAGAAAGGTTGAGTATTCACAACTTCCGTTGTATGCTTTTGTGGTAGCAGTAATAATAAAGTGACTTTAAGAAGTTTCTGTGCATAATTTTTCAGGTGTTGGGTTTTTTATTTTTATATAGACAAAAAAAAAAATCCAAAGCCATATGGAAACAGAAACAAGAAATTACCCTTATATGTTAGTACATCTTTAAATATTTGTCAATCAAATAACTTCTAGGGCATCTCTAAATTTCCTCTCTAGCCATTGCTTCGGCGCACTCTCTTGCACTGCCTAGGTATATTGGAACAAAGGAAAAAAATATTTGTTTTCTTTCAGATGATATATTTAATGATTCAGAATAAGTGAATATGGCAAAAGGTGATAAGAAGAGACAAGAAAGTATGCTAGCCATAGTACCATGTGTACTATTGTTAGAGGTACATTTCTGTTAACAGCTCAACGTTGCTTAATAAAGGAAGCTGTGCTTTGAGCGTGAACGCCTTGACTGATGTGAAGGATGCCTGTTCATCTGAGGTGAATAGATGTGCAACTCCAGTATTTATTTAGTATTTAGTATATGTATTTAGTATTTAGGTTGTTTCCATTTGTTGCAACTGTGGCATTTGAGATGTTAGGGATTGATCTTTACAATGTGCTGGGTATGGAAAACTGCAGAGGTGCTGAAAGAAAAAAAAAAGACAGCAGGGAGCAAAACTAGCAAGAAATAACAAAGTAACTCATGTTGTACTTTACAGTGCAACAGGTTTTTGATCTGTGCTAATGCAGTTCAAATAATAACTATTTTAAATATCCATATCCCCAAATCACTTGTTATCTATGCTGAATATGGAGGATTCAAGGGAGTCTCATATTTATTTAAGCATATGGACAGGCAGGATAGAAACAGTTCGAAAATGTATTTATTTTCAAATGAAAGTATTTTCTAGGGCTTTCCTAAACAGTGTTAGGACTTAATTTAATGTTGCAGATGTGCAGAGGACCCTGTGTCACATGTTACTTTCTGTATATTGATCCTTTCTTATTAATGGTTATAGTTTGCACTTTCACAGCATCTTTTAGAAAATATTTGCTATAAAAGTAGGAAGTAAGTAATTTTTGCTGTAAGTAGGAAGATCCTTAAGAAAGTATTTGAGTTTGCCAACTTCTGTGCTTTAACAATTGGGTAACACTGGCCCATTTTAACTGCCCTTGGTTATGGTTGCAAGGGTGAGGTGACTCAACAGGCAAAGACAGTGGTGTCTGTTGGGGCTCTTAGTGCCCTTAAGCAAATATTAAAAAGGGAAGAAGGCAGAAGAGCAGAGTTTTGAGGAAAAACCTGCTTGGATAGACATACATATTTAATAAGTCTTCAATAATTCATGTAATGTGGATGTGATGCATATGGTAATGCAAATGCTTAGTAGTGCTTTTGGCTGAAATTCTAAACACCTACCTGGGAATTGTTGCTCTTCCTAATCCTAATTTCCTTGGGAAGAGGTGATATTACCTTAAGCAGGCAATAATATTACTGCAAACATATCTGTTATACAGATTTAACTGAATATAGTTTAGTTGTTGCAGGTATTTCCATATCTGCTTTTGTCAAAAGCTCTTTCTAACTGAAAACTGTCTGATTTTCTACAAATATACTAAATAAAAGAGCTCTTTTGATGCTTTTCTTGGAGAATCCACCAGCTATCTGAAGTGTCACTTTTCCCTTAACTGTTTTTCGTTTGACAAGGTACTGCTGCATGTTTGCTGGTCTAAATTCAAAGGCAGCTGCAGTGCATAGCAAAACAAAAAAAAGGTTTGTTATAAAAGAAAAAGATATATTATGTTTACAGTTCATTTTTTTTTTCTCGTTTGATAACAGTTTGCAGGTACATGCATAACATCTGTGATGATTTGTTAAACTGCTGATGGGAGATTTGTTCTCTTACCTTCCTATACCAGATCCAGAGTTATAATGTCATAAAGTTCTTCAACCTTCCATTAAATGGACTTTGAAGAATTTTGGTAGCAACTTTGTTATAAGCTTTTTAACAGAATACAGTATTCCTTTAAGTACAACAAAATGAAAATTCTTTGGGCAATTGTTTGAATCAACAGCAACTTGAATTCTGAGTCAGATTTCTGTAGGGTAAAAATGTCGGCACTGCAGAAGGCTGGAAGGCACAGTCATTTCTGAAGGGTGCTCCTGCATCCAGAAGAGCGCATCCTTGCAAGTCTCCCTGATTTTTTCCTGAGAGAGAGGTTTGTGTCCCATAAGTGTCCTTTCCAAGTGAGAGCCTTTATAATGTCAGCAAGGAATAAAGAATTCCTGCGTGAATACTGCTGAGGAAACTGTGGCAAGCACAAGTGTGTAAGCGGACATTTTAGCAGCTCACATTTTTAGGGAACAGTATACGGTATAATAAAGGTAGAATAGTAGCAAAGATGGCGTGACAGTATTTGTGTTAATCTAATATTTTATTTAATCAGCTGCTGCTGCGTGTCTAGGCGTCAGGGAGTGGCAGCGGGGGGGTGTGAGCAGGCACCGTGCTCACATGGTGCCGTCTGTGCGTGCGACTCCTCGCCGAGAGTGGCGGGAGGAGCGGCTGGAGGTGGGCTCTGCTCAGCCTCGTCCCCCTCGCTCCCCTCGCGCTGCCTGCGAGCGAAGCTAAAACGTCTGCGCGGCTCGGAGAGGTGTCTGCTGGAGTTACCAGCGAGGAGGCCACGTGTCCTCCCGCACTGCAGGTTTTACCGTTCCCCAGGGGCTGTTGTTCTGAAGTGCTATTGATTTCTTGTCCAGAAAGATTTAGTTGTCTTGCCATACTTGATCGGTATTGCAAGAGATCTGGCTATTACTGTCTATTGGTGTTACCCTCTAAGTTATTGGGATATCAGCGCAGATTTATTTGATGAAAGCCTAAGTCACCTTGATTGTTATTATTAATGTAAGATGAAGGATTTTCCTGAATTCAGATTTAAGTCATGATTTATTTATTTATTTTTTATTCCATACTGATTCCATATTCCATTCCATATTGAAAACCCTGCTTCTGAAACATATATATGTCACCCAACAGAATATTTGGGTATGAAAATACTGTTACTTGGTTGTTTTTTGCTGCCAAATTTATTTCCTCAAGGCCCATCAAAAGGGGCATTTTTGATGTTGTTGTTCATTCTTCATAAACATTATCTCCTTTGAATATGTTAACTAGATGTCTGCTTTTCAAAGTTCTATGGAAATAAATATATGTGCAGTCTCTCCATATAGCAAAGGGTTTTTCAGTTGCTGTGTTGTCACAGGCCATTATTCTACATACATGAAAGATTCACTGTGATTACATTGCCTGGGCATCAACGCTTCGCCCACACCTTAGAATTAAACTCAATGTACATCAAGGATATTTGCCTCCATAATTCGAAATGCCATTCTTCGTGAAGACCCTCTGATAGTGTTCTTATCATGTGCAATCAAATGGGAAAGGATGTCCAGTTTATGTTGCTTCTATGTAAAGCTGTACAAGAGACATGTAAAATCAACAAATTCATAGACTTTTAAGGTCAACTGAGTAACCTCATAGTCATGAAACCTGACCTGTGGTGCTGGACACAGAACTCAAGCTGAACTCTAAGGTGTGAAAGAATAAGTATTTTGCTCCAAAATGTATATCTCAGATTAAGAGATTTGGTAGCTGGTTTAAATTTTATGGTCTGACTGGTCTTGAATTTTAAATATTTGAAATTTATGTGCAAGAATTCATATCATAGGTCATGTAAATAAAGTAGTCTTTGGTCTGAGGTAGTTGAGATTGCAGAGCAGCTGCAAAATTAAGTGGATTATGGAAATAATGCTTAGTATGTAAACATCTGAAAGTTGACTTCTTGTGCATTTTATTTTTAAAATGCAAATTTGTTTATAATGAAATTATAATTTATTTAGAATTGCTCTTTTTTCAGTTTACAGATTTTTTTTCTTTTATAGAGTATAGCTTTTACTTCATATATTTTTTTTAATTCTAAAACAAATGATAACTTTTAAGAATACGTGGTTACTATCTTTAAGTAAGAATTATTTCTTAGGTGATATATTCAGGCTATAACTAAAGCTGTTTCCCTATGAATCCTGGAAGGACCTCCTATGTTATGCCTTGACTGCTATATATGAAGGGAGGAAAATTTTATATATATATTTTCACTCTAAACTCCTTCAAATTCTGTTTCTATTGTGTCTCTATAATAGAGGTTTTTTTATAAAAAAGCAATTCATTCCCTTTTTTGTCTTGAAACTTATAGCGGTAAGTACTGTGTGCCCCAGGTAAGAGCACTAAATGTTCTAAAACACTGTAATGTTTTTTCTTTCATAATACTCTCGTGAAGCTCAGTTTCTATAGGGGTTGTTTACGTCTTTGTTTTCTGTAACACATTGTGGCTTTATTTATGTTTTATGGAAGTTAAGTTCACAGGTTATGCATCATTCAAACAAGAAAAAATACTAGTAGCTGGCAGGTGAATATTAATAATGGATGAAGAAAATGAGTTGAAAATGAGTTGTAATTGCAGTAGTTTTTCTAATGCCACTTCAGTTAAGAATCTCTTTCAACAATCCCTTTGAATCTTTTATATAGGCAGAAGTTTTTTTTCCCCGTGGCAGTTCAAACTGAGACAGCTGGCAAAGCTAATTTCTCCTTTAGCTTCCAGTTCAGACTCTCCATTTCCATTTGCCTTCCCCCTTGTAGGCTTCTGTCATAAAGTTTACGTTCTTAATATTCATATCGCTGTTCGGCAAATTGTTGGCACCTGCAAGAACCTTACAGGAGTTGTCGTAATGCATTCATATTCGTTTTTACCTTTAGGTTTGTGGGTTTCTTCTTTTATGGGATAAATTAAGGTTCTTGGTTTTGTCCTTATCTCCTGCCTTAGGCCAACCTGTTCACTGATGTCAACTAACACGTCTCCACATCTCTGCTGAAGCCAAAAAATGCTGCACAGGTTCATAGAGGCAGAGACATTGACCTATAATTTGAGAAGGCCTTGGGCAGTGTGTGATTTTATATCTGTGCTATGGCTGTTACTTTAACTGAGCATTTATTGAATTTTGACATTGAGGTTCATCATTGCCTTTGCTTGGAAGTTGCAGGGAGTTTTCACACAGCCTGCAGTGTGAGCTTATACGTTACATTTTCATAGCATTCAGTAATGCAATGTGAGCATATATAGGATATTTGCACAGCAGCCAGGTATGCAACAGCACCCCATGTGCCACATATACTGGGGCTCCAGGCGTATTGTGGGAGTTGGCAGTAATGTTGTGAGGTAGGTTGTGGTGTGAGAGCATTTCCCACCTCTTACCACTTCCCCTGCTTCTCTCAGGTGGCTTAAAATTATAAAGCTAATTATACTGGCACTGTATTAACAGTTTT
This sequence comes from Nothocercus julius, assembly GCA_013398735.1. NCBI lineage: Eukaryota > Metazoa > Chordata > Aves > Tinamiformes > Tinamidae > Nothocercus > Nothocercus julius. The sequence continues at coordinate 1,605,952 of VZSV01000101.1, forward strand.
AATTAAAGATTTTTTTTTTTTTTTTTAAATTTATGCCCTGATACCAGGGAGACTTTGTGCTGATGAGTTCCTGTTTCATTTGCCTTAATACAATATTTCATTTTTTTCACAGACAGAAGCATCTTTGCTTTAGGAATTCTGTGTCTGTCTTGAGAACTTGTAGGCTGTCATGGCTTGATGCAGTAGGCACATTTAATAATCCTGTCATCTCCTCTGCTGCTTTTAAGTCCATAAAAGAAAAGGCTGAATGGTACCAAGTGAAGACAGCTACTGGGAGACACAGGTATTGTGGTACCATCCACAGTCAGTTTGGAGGTGAATCATATAAATGCTCTTTGAGTAGAGGTTTTCCAGCCAGTTCTGTGTGTCCACTTTGCGACAGCTCAATCTAGGCCATGTTTTTCTGCCTTTCTTATGAGAAAGTTTCATAAAACAGTGTCAGCTTTGCTTCAGATCAAAACCTATCTTTCCCATTCAAAGGTACATTTTTCTGTCACAGAAATAAATTGCCTTGGTTTGGCATGATTTGGTTTTGACAAAGCCATCTTGGTCATTATTTAGCACCGTATTAAAAATTCCTTGTGCATATCAAAATGCAATTTAACTGTGCAGTCAAATGTAAATAAGTTATTGCTTTGTGGCACGAAGACTAGGTAGTATTACAGTGCTATTTGATGGTCCAACTTTCAAGAAGAGAAATTTAATATACGAGATGCTCATTTTAGAATACTATTAGTCTTAATGACTTGGTTATACGAGAGCTTTAAACTCCTCAAGGTCTTGCTTGGATTTCACCTCAAGTTTCTGAGTATTTGCTCAGGCATGCTGGCAATTAGCTGTTTCCTGGAAGTTGTTAGTAGAGCATATTCTAATTGATAAACTTGCAATCACTAAATGTAGAACATACTCTTAAAGTGCAACAGGTTGGATAATGAAAAAAACCTGTATCATTCATGGAGAACAATAGTAATTATTCCATAATCTACTTTGCAATGAATCAGTGAGCTTGCTTTCTTCAACCCCCACTACTGCCAGTTATTTTAAGAATAGAATTAATACTGAAGTATACAGAATGCCTGTAAATCAGATGGATTAAAGAAAACCAGTTTTCAAGGGTGCTGAAACTGCATTGCACTAAGACCAGTTGTGCTAGTTGTGAGTGACTAGCAGAATTCTTCCATAATAAATTAAAGCAAGTATCTAGGAAAAGGTTAGGTCATTTGTTAGGTATGGAGCATGTTATTCTTCATCACTGTGTTTTACTTTGCTGTGTAGTCTGGCACATCCAGTTAAGAAGTGGGACCATATGTTTTTGTGGACTATTATAGTTGCTTTTCTGTCAGCCAAATGAGATTATAAAATGAAACCACCATCTACTCTGCAGCATTTTTTTCTTCAATTCAAGTAATTGAAGTTTCAAGACACCTGCTGAGCACCATTAAACTGGACGCTTCCCACTGACACCTGGGATGTAGGATCAGGTTATCCTGTGATTCATTTTAAGGCTTCTCTTTTCATTTTTTTGAAGCTACCACATTGAGGACTGGTTAATGGATTTGGGTAGGCAGTTGCTGTCTAACAGTTCTTATGTTCTTATTATGTCATTTAAGTGCTAAAATGTTCAAGTCCCATTTAGTTTTTCTATCTAATCACACAGGTAAAAATCTGTGAAGGGATCCTGGAGGTAGAAAACGGAGGCTACTGGTGGTGTTTTGCAGGGGCTCTCAGTGCTGGAATTGAGTTTCCTGCTTGTTCAGAGGTGTTTGAATCTCTGACTTTGGAATCTTTGGATCTAATAATCATTTTCTTGATTTAGGATTAATTCTGAAATTTTGAACTTTTAATTTATCAAGTTAGTAGTACATTGTGGAAGAAGTTTTTATCTGCTTATTAAAAATTTTTCAGTGATTCCAGAAAAAAAATACGGAAATACATTATTTTAGTCTCTGCTGCAGTCTTGTAGAAAACTGCCCTCCTCAGTAAATACAAAGGAAATGTATTTTTTCCAGACAGGTCTGTCTAATTAATAGCACCTTCTACAATGAGCTTGTTACTACTGTCACAGCAGGAAGATCACTGTTTTGTTAGATATAACATGTTAAGATCTACTGATGTTAATAGATGTAACTGTCTACTGGCAGCACACTAGACACTAATACAGGATGTCTTTGAAACAGCAAAGCTTAAAAAGTAGATTTCAGAAATTTGCATGTGCCATTTGTGTGTAGTAGCTCCATTAAACAAAGAAAAATCTCTGAAGAGATCTCTGTATCCCAGACAAAGCTCTGTAGGCATCTGTCATTCTTAAAAGTGTCAATGCATCTTTCTTCTTTTTAGTTTTCCACTTTGCACTCATGTCAATGTAAAATCACTAGTGTGTTGTATTTGCGTGAACTGCTGTCAACACTTCTGTGTCATTAAGAAAAGCTTCCGTTAATTGTAATTGCGATTTGCTTTAAGAATAAAGTACATGCAGTGTTAATACTCATAGGGACCACCTGGTTTGTGTCTTGTCCTGAACATTAGTGGAACCCAGCCCTTTGGAGCTTTGAAATAGCAAATTTCTGCAAGAGTTAAGGCTCTGAATGGTGTTTTTGTTCTTAGGGACAATCTGATGTTGACTGGAGTGTAAGAAAATATTTTCTTCTCTTTGGCTGTAGCCACATGGGAGAATGGATCTGAATGTGAACGAATGCAAATTAATTTTTTCTGGCTTGGGGTCTAGCTGTTTTTCATACACTCTTGTGGCCTTTGAGATGTAGTTTTGAGATTGAAAACAATGTCCTAGAAACAAGACTGAGCATTGAAATTGGTTGTTTTGGTTTTTCAAATGTGTTATCTTGGGGCATATATATGTGCTTAAATTGCATCTTAAAGCCCATTAGTGAAATTCACTTACTTGGGTCAGAATAAGATGCTTTTCTTCCAATTTCTTTTAATCATTATCATGATGGCAAGGTGAAAAATAACTTTATATATGGATCTCCAATGAGGAAGAATTTGGCTTGTGTCAAACAACTCAATTTACTGCACTAGGTCAATATTAGAGTTGCTTTCCTGATGCTCATAGCTGCTTTGGAATAGATGCGATACTTAAGCCATGAGGAGAAGCCAGTGTATTTATTCTTGTATTACCAAATCATCCTTTAATCCTTTAGAAGATTAAAAAAAACTTATATTCTTGAGATTTTTTTTTTAAACAGACACCAGCATTCTCCCTGAGGTACTAATTCAACTGGCAATGTTCAAATGATCAATAAGAAATTATAATATCTGCAGTGCTACCTTATGTGCACGATCAGCAAGCAAGGGTAAAGAACAAGGATTCACAACCTCTGCAGGGAAACAGGAGAGGTCACTAAGGCAAATGAAGAATTTTTTATTTCCTGTCATCAGATTACAGAAATTATTGCCAGAGTTTGCCTTCAATTTGCCAAAAAGAAAAAGAAAAAAAATCATTCTAGAAAAATGCATTTTTTGGACTACTATATCTTCTCAAATTAAACTCAATTTTTTTCCTATGACTCTCCTTTCTAAATAATGGGTGAGCGTGAAGACAACTACTCAGTGTACTCTGCTAACAGATTCTTCTCTAGGGAAGAGGATTATGAACCAGAATTGAATTCTGGAGGGGAGGGGAAGGGGAGGGAAGAAAAAGCCCTAGTTACTATAATAGGGGAATTTCTGTTCAGATGATGATAAATGACTATATAGATGATAGATGATGATAAATACTCTAGAAGCTGATGTTAATATCAACATACCAAAGAACACCAAAGCTCAGGACTGGATATAGAGTGAGTTTTCCTTGCAGCAAAAAATCTGTTAGAAAGAGACAAACATCTCATTTTCTTGCAGATATCCAGCCTTTCTTGCAGATATCCAACCGTTGCCATCCTGAGTAGGTGAAGATTGGCATAAATTTTTGTCTTTAGACTTAATCAGTGGAAGAAGTTGCCTATAGGAGAGTTTGTAAATGAAAATCTAGATCCAGAAAATCTCCATGAGGGTCAGAAAGGTGCCAGGGAAATGGCCGGGGAGCTGTGGATCCTTATGGATGTTACCATGACTTCCGTGTGTTACCAAAGTCAAAGGGATACAGTGCTTCTGTAACCAAGAAGTTTTTATCTGTTTATTAATCCTACAGTGTAGAGAATTAAGCTATATGTCATTCTTTTTTTGTTTTAATGCTACCTGTCCATTTCCTCATTGCCTGCAGTGTTATACAGTAGCTTGCTCTCAGATGGTAGATGGCTGATAGAGGTTTCTGTGGTTTAATTTTGTACACTTTTTTATAGGGTTTATGAACCAATCCTCTCTGGCCTGACCCTCCCATAGCTTGTTGACTAAATACATTCCATACTTTCGTCTGGCTTCCCATTTTGCTGCTGCGTAATTGTTGATAACTGGTTTTGAGTAAACCTGTTGTATTTTAAATATATTGAGATATTGCCTTGCCTCAGTTGGTCTGATAGCTTTTTATTGGAGTCAGAACGCTGATTCAAATGTTTATTATTTCTTGTAATGGCTGTCAGAGGTTTATGACTATCCCACATGTTTCCACCTCCAGAAAACCCAAAGAATTAATTGTGTGAAAACACACTGTAGCAAACATTTTTACAGGCTATGGTTAACCATGCTATTAAATTAGCTATTTTACATTGGTTCAGCCACTGGCCAAGTTTTTGAAAGCTGTTTTGTCATGTTTCCCCTCTTCTTTGTTTTCTATAAATAACATGAGATGACTTGAAGATGCACTGACTGCTATATATTAATGATTGACTATATCCAGTTTTAAGGAAGTACTCTTAGGTCATCTTCTAGATCCTTTTTTCCTGAGCAGACTTGTTTGATTTGCTCTCATCTTTGAGTAATCAATACCAGTTGGTACCCGGTTCAAAGGATTGTGTTTATTATATGACAGTAAAATAGATCTAAGCAGGGAGATACCATTAGATCACCGTATCTGACCTCCTGAACTTGACATTACTTCAGCTGAGATGTGCTGTGACCAGGGCAATGATCCAGACATCTGTGTGTCAAGGAACTGACAACGTGAAATATGCCCTAGCAAGCCCTCTGTAGAAGGAGTAGTCCTACAAAAAAAAATCCTTCTCCGCAGCTTTGAGAAATATTCCTTCCCAAATCTGTATTTTATTGTACCTTCAGCAAAGGAGCGAGACTAGTCTGCCAGTCTGACAACTGATTTAGTTGCTGCTTTACTGTAGGCCTGTAAGTGATAGGAGAATGTAAAAAAAAAATACCCTGGAGGGTGCAGAAACTTTTAAAATTTGTTTTAGAGTTGGTCAAGCCAAGATTTAGCTGAATTGCCGCTCGAGGTTGTGCAGGGAGTTTAATGCTGCAGGATCACTGTGTGGTGGCACTGCCAAGTGCTCTTCCAGGGACAGTCCCTGGGGGCAGAGATGGAGGTGCTGGAGATAAAGTGGTGCACAGGAGCTGCAGTGTTTGTGTGGGGGAGCCCATGTTGGTACCTTTTCTTATTTATTTATAATCGATTTCTTAGTTAACATAGATGCAACAGCAACATTTAAATATTTAAGAACCTTAGCGTTGTGCATTAAGTGTGTTTACTTCTGCAAGTGTAGCTTTAGCTGCATTTTTGACAGTTGTGACACCAACTGTATTATAAGGCAGCAGTAAATAAAGCTAACTCTGTATAGAACAGTTCCAGATGCAAGAGCTGTGTGAAGGGGAAAAATGCTTATTAAATGTAGTAAAACTCCAAAGCACAGTGTGTCTGGGCTTAACAAGATGACAATCACAGACTAATACTGAATTTCCTCGAGATAAGTGTCTGTGATGTATAGATAACGAAAATTGTGTTATCCTAGTTATTTTCTAAAGAAGTTGCAGATATGTCAAGGCAATATCAGTAGCGTGTACTTATTATACTAACTATACCTGTAAACTATACCTTTTTGCTGCAGAAATGGAGGTAACACGGTAATATATGGTAGGCCACCTTTCTGCAAGGAGTTTGTTCACATAAGCTGAGAGAAATGTAAACTGTAACCACTCAAAGTTGTAATTGGTACAACCACAGGTTTAAATATTTGTTTTTTTTGCTTTGTCCCTTTTATATTATGCCAAAGACTCGGGTACTCTTTCAACTTTTTCTTCCTCCATGGTTCATCTCTTTCAATGTGACTTTTGGAATGCTGCTGTTTGCCTCCTCCTTCCCAGCTGTTCACTAGAAAACTCGGAATTGAAGCCAATTCATTTGCTTTCCCACTTCATTACCAAAAATGGCAAAATTTTGCCAATGTTGTCATTCTGCCATTTCAATAATAGACAAATAACAAAGTTGCACGTGGGAATTTTTGCATTTCTTCAGCTTTCTGAGTGTGGGTGGAATACTATTTCAAGCTCTTACTCTGAAATGCTAAAACATGAAAGACTATTATACAGTGTTTTTCCATGATAACCAATATTTTTATCTTATTTCTGATTCATCTGAATTCAAGATGAGCTATCAGAGGCACAGAAACTAATCGTCATGTATATGCCTTGGGTTTCCTTTTTTTATGTGTTTTCGAGTGCTTGATACACTCGTGCATAGAAAACAGAAGAGAACTTCTAGGAATTATGTTTTTCTTTTTACATCTTAACAGAAGAAGTTTCTGCACGTCATCTGTAATTGCTTTTGATAGGAACCACTTTGTATCTGTGAGGGATGAATTCTATTAAATTTAAGTACTTTTAAGTATTATATTGTGCAGAGTGTTTTAGTTTAATTGCATTTTAAATTCTGTGCAACTTTAGTAGAAAAAGTTTGTAGAAAGTTTGTGGAAAAGGCAAGAAGTGAGCAAAAACCCATTCAGATTTCCTGCGTATCATCAAGGGTCACTTATGGAAATTCCGGGAAATTACTCAAATGAATTCTCTGGAAGTGATCGGCCCTCGCACCATATGGCAAATGTGAAGTGAGCTGTAGTGTGCACAGCAGGTTACTGTACAGGAGTAGGGTGCACACATCATGCTCCAACTTTTTGTGTATGGAAAATGTGCATGGGCCAGATTTGCTGCAGTTGTGTATATGATCTCTAAATGCTGGAGGACATTTTTGTGGGAAGATGTGCAATTTTGATTAAAAGAATGAAAAAAGGGTTGATCTAACTTGTTATTATTTTTTTTAATAATCTTTATCCTTTGTTTACTGCCATCAGGACTGGGAACTGGCCATAATACAGACACACCTACTATCCACTGAGAATGCACTCCTGGAAAAAGCAATGTTAATGTTTCAACAGATGGCATTTTTCATAAGAATTAATGTAATAGAGACAAGACTTGTGTTGCAGAGGATGGACGGGCCTGGGGAAGATGCTGGCATAGCAGCAACTGACCTTTCAATCCAGACTGTTGTGCTGAAAGGAAGAACACAGCTACTTGCTATCTGGGATTGAATGCCCAACGTTGATTTATTGTTGGGGGCATTTTTGCTGCCTCTTCTGAACAGTTACATTTTCACTGTGGGTGTCTTCTTCCTCAGATGAACTGAGATCCATCACATCAAAGGTGAAGGACTGAAAACTGGGGTAATGCTACTGATTAGCAATGTCATGTACTAATAGTAGGGGACCAAAATTCAGCAGCAAAGTGGCAGCAAATAGCACAGTCTTCCTTTACCACTAAAAAGTCATTTTGCAGGAGAGTGTCTGTAATTAGTTGTCAGGACACTTGGCAAATAGTCCGTTTTCTTTAAGCTTGGAACCCATCTTGAAGGCTAACAAATCTTTTAAATGGTTCTCTGCACATTCCCAGTCAGGTTGGCATGCTAATTTTCTGGTGTTCTGAAGGTTACAAATAAATCTTTTAGCTTCCTAAATGTATTGACTGATTGTTAATTTTCCTTCCAACAGCTTCATTAAAATGCCCTAGATATAATTTTAAAAGGTTGTATCATAGGAATACATAATAGAAGGTAAAGACTAGGACACTAGCTAGTAGTTCAAAGAACCAAGTGAAGTACAGGGAGATTTTACAGTTCTTTTTAGAACCTTTAATCTACTATATTTAATCTTTAAAAAGATTTTAGAGACTATCGAGTTTGGCTTTCTAGGAAGGTATTGGATGCTGAAAGAAGATCTGTAACTTACAAACTATTCATAATAGTATGTTTGGGTTTAGTGGATGAAAAGAAAAATGGTGCTGCAAGATATTTTTTTCTATAAGACTTACGATACATTTACCTGTCGCAGTTTTCAAAAGCAAACCAGGAAAGCATAATCTAGATGAAACAGCTTATAAGGTCAGTGCAAAATGGCTTGGAAAACCAGGTACAGCGTGTGATTCACTTCCAGAATGGGAGACTGCGTGAAGTGTGTTGCTGCAGAGGTACGTGCTGGGACTGGCACTGCTCCGTGCTTGCATTAGTGATCTGGGGGATGGAAACAGGAGCACACGTAGCAGATTTGCAGACTGCACCTACAGTGCTTATGAAGAGAGGAGAAGGAAGCAAGAAAAGCGTGGGTATGTTGTAGAAAAAGCTGTCAAGGTAGTAACCCAGCAAAAGAGAATCTTGGGGTTTTGCTGGATTTGTCAGTGATATTAAGCAAATACAAACAAGGAGAATACTGTGTGGGGAGCTGTAAAGCACAGTGCAGCTTGCTGAGCAGAGCTCAGGCTTTACTCCGTGGTCATGTGCAGCGGTCCCTGTGCCCTACTCAGCACTGAGGTTTCTTGTTTTAAATTCAGCACTTCATGAAGGGTACGGATTAACTGGAGAGAATTTCAAATAGGGAGAAATGGACCCTAGGCTGGTGAATAACAGTTTATCTAATTTTTTTAAGATGTTTGTGTTTTTATCTGTAGATACAGAGGGGAGGAGAGTAAACTTCAAAAGCTCCTAAGATCCTTTCCAATGTGCATAGTAAATTTAGTAGCTTCCAGGAAATGCCAGGTTTTCCAGAGATAATCCAGTGTTCGGGTTCACTCACGTGAATGTACAAGAGGTTCAGTCCTGGAGCAGGCATCAGGCTGCGATGCACCAAGGGCTTTCTGGGCATCTGAGCTACACGTAGCTTATCGTAGGGCAGGGATCGTGGCCCTCTCCTACAGCAGCGCAGAGATAAATGGCCCACCTGGCCAGCTGCTTTATGTTTTATGGTCAAAATGACAGCAATTTGAAAGAAAGAGGAAGTTTTAGTAAGGAAAAATATTTGAATTATCTTTTTTGGAGAAACAGTGTCTGGGAGCTGCTCACCTGCAAGGGCAGCAGGGGCTGTCCGTGGAAAGGAAACCACAGGAGAAATTCCAGATAGAGTTTGTGCAGCACGGGGAATGAAGGAAATTAAAGAGAGAACTGATAAATAAAAAGAAATTGTCAAAGTGCCAGGTTTTAAATTAAGAAAAAATGTTAAAATAATTACTGATCATACTGAGGAAATGAATATTATGTAGAACATTTATTAAATAGGGCAGAGAGAATTTTATGCTCTTGGAAACAAGTATGATGTCTCAGAAAAGGTTTTCCCCTGATGATTGCTATAGAGACCAAACCTGAATAATTTGTGTGCCTCAGTGAAAGTAATCAGCATGTATTCCAAAAATCTTTCAAAAAGATACATAAATCTGTATGTTTAAACTATTACTTGGTATTTACTAAACCTTTTAAACATGAGCTTGAGATAGGGTCAGTTTGGGCAAGAGCTGCATTTTCACAGTTTCCCGGGACTTTGTGCATCTCCAAGGAATGCTCTGCACATGTAATTAGGTTTAATCAAAGAGAAATTATGCTGCCTTTTTCAGGGATAAATCTCTTCTGTGATATCACAAGTAATTTTAAGGTATTAAGTCATTTTAGGATCAAGAATTTCTGTTCAGATATCTTGGCTGTGTTCACCACACCCTTCAAATATGAGGTCTGTTAAAAAGATTTGCCTGCAGGTGCATATGTAACAGAATCGTGAACACAGAGGGTGAACTTCTTAGCAATTTAAATTCAACTTACGATAGATCATTTTGTGTAAGATAATCACAACATATAACCTTGAGGTTTTTAAATTTACACATCAGAGATTTTTTTTGTTTTTTGTCGGGGTGAGTAATACTGGCCCCCAGTGCAGACAGACCCAGTGCTCCTGCAGGGTGTTGAAGCTCCAGAGCTTTCGCGGTAAGGTACAGTGTGAACCTGTACATGGGGATGTACAGACACTGCAGAAGTTACTCAGTAGACTTGCCTAGCAAGCCCTTGTTGCTGGCGTGGATCACACCCCGGCGATCCGTCGGAACTCGGGAAGAAGGACAGTGTTGCTGCAGATCTGCTTCTGGGAATTCCTCTGGATGTTTGTAAACAGAGCCATGAATTTCAGCCTTCAGCTCATTTGGCAGCAGCCCATGATTTAAATGACATTTTGAACTCTCTTCAGGATGTCTGGCTGACCAGAAAACTAGGGCTGCTTTGTCATATTTATTGTGGTAGATAGAAGTACTAAATTATTTATGTGTGATGTAAAGTGTATGAAGTTCAGTTTTATTTTCTCGAAAAGCAAATCTTTAACATCAAATAAAGTATTACCAGCTGATCTAGGGTCAAAAAATACATTGTGCATAGTTGTATGTATCTGTTAATTCCTTTCCTTTTGTTCGGTCCTTGTGGCCTCCTTTACTAAATAGAAAAACAGAACTTTTGTAGCTGACATTCTCTATTGTTAGGCATTGTTTAGTCCTTGTGCCAGGTGTTGCAAATGTGCACGGGTGTTTCAATGGATCAGCTTAGTCAGAGGCAGTACTAAGTTGCAAAATTTCATTCTCTTAGTTCTTTGTGTTCATGATAAATCAATAAACCTCTTTTGAAATGTACATTTTGTGTTACCTAAGTTTCAAGCAGAAGGAAGACAAGTAGCAATATCTAGAAATCCTTACATGGCTTCCAGAAATCCCCTGTGCCATGTTTTACATTTACTGCACTTTATTTCCAGCTGCGCATGGTAGGAAAAAAATATGTTCATATTCTCTGGCATTCTGTATTCTGTTTTGAGCTGAAGGGTTGATGCTGTTGATAGGAACTTATCCGAGTCTGATCTGCCTGTCTGCGTTAAATAAATGGATAATCCATGCTACTACAATTTTATACAGTTCCTGTTTCATTTCATCCTTGCATTATCTTTGGGAGAGAGCTAAGGTATAAACTGTATTTAATGGGTGTAGAACAAGAGGTCCAGAGTGGTGAAGGCCGTGGAGTTACGGTGTTTATAGATCGCGGTGCGGCAGGCCGGGGCGTTGCTGCAGCGCTGGGGTTGGTGCCTGGCTCCAGCGGGGCAGCTCCCGAGGCCCTCGGCGCAATGCAGGGTTTGCATGCAGTGATGGAAGCGCCCGAGGCCGTGCTCAGCAGCAGCGGCGCTCCTGGTGAGAGCACACAGGGAACGGAAGGAGCCCTGTGCTTAATCCAGGCGGCGAGAAACGCTCGTTCTGCTCCAGCCTTGGATCTGCAGGTGCCCGAGGATTAAAAGGGAGGTAGGGCGGGGAGGCAGCGGGTGCTTCGTCTGGGGAAGGTTCTGGGTTCCAGTCACCGTATGAAATCAGGTCCCCATGGCTTGCTGATAGTCACTTAGTCACTTGAACTGTCCTAAAAATGAAGCTTAAGGCTCCAGAGCTTAGGCTGTAATCCATAGGTTGTCTTTTCTTCCCTATAACTTCTGAACAGATTTAAAACATTGAAAGAACTGCTTTTTCACATATTTTTCATTAAATGAACTGTTGCTGCTGCTTGTCCACCAAATACTGTGGTCTGACTGGTTCAGAAAATACATTTGCTCTTCCTCTGGTTGCTTAAACCTGCAGAGGAGGAAGGGAGAGCTCAGCCTCCTCCAGCACTGCTTCCTTTCTGCTCTGGATGTGATGGTGTGGCAATTTAGCTAGGCTTCTCCTTCCCCCTTTCCTCACCCTCCTCTCTCTTTTTTTTTTTCCCCTTATTTTCTTTTTTTTTTGCTACTCCAAGTTTTATTTCTAAAATAGAAACAGAGAAGGCAGAAGCAGTGGTTGCTGCAGGGAAGCACTATGGAAACCTGTCACGGCAACAGTTTCAAATGCAAGAGGATCATCAGCTATTTAAAAAGTCCAAGTATTTTTCGGATTCTAGCATCAGCTCTAGAGGCGGAGTTGGAGGGGAAGGAAGCACAGAGAGCTCTGCTGATAAGAAAATACTCTTGTTTTTTACAGTGGGGGAAATACAGGTCTGGGCTGTGCCTTGCATTTGTATATCCTGCAATATGTTTATTATCTGCGACCTAAAAATTCTCAATTATTTAATCTATTCTGATGCTGTACTGGCAATATTGCTGTTTAGGATTGATTGAACAAATTCATCGTAAAATCTTACTTTTAAGTGTTTCCATTTTTTTAATTAAAGAAAAAAAGGAAATCACTGACCGAAGTTTCCCTCTTTTAAAGGAATTAATAATGCTGAAAGCAAATTACTGATGATGTATATGGTGGTAATTAAACATACCCTTAGCAGAGATTTTAATTGTGGATGTTTGTGATGGTGTTTGGAAGATGGAAGATCCAAAGCCTGATGTAAATGTCTGTGAGATCCCAAGTCACTTGGTGCTTGCTCCTTGGCTACCATCCTTCTTGGTGTGCTATGGAAAGCACCATCAAAGGCATGTTGTTATTAGTCAAGCATACAGAAAAGATGACATAAAAGTGATGCTACTAGTAATATTATGCTCAGTAGATTCACTTTGTGCCGTTATATTCATAGTTTCTTTTAAAGCTTGTTAATAATTTCAGCACAACACTGATACATAATCACGTACATCTGTATCTTGAACATATGCTGTATGTTCTTGCAGTAAAATAAGTTTTTGGAAGGCCAGTGATTAATCACTGAAATAAATGCAGTGCGCAGTGACATTTACCTGGGTAAATCTTGGAAAAAGAGGGGAATCAAGTGCCAAAGTATTTCACTTCCTTACAGTCCTTTAAGTTCCTGGCCGTATTTCATAATGATTGGTGGCCATTGTTACTGGAAGTAATGAAAAACAATAGCTAGTAAATGGGAGAATAAGCAAAAGGAGAATGAAAAAAGAAATCTTTATAAAGAGTTTGCCTACAGGATTCCTGAAGGATTATTTGGAAAAATAATTAAAAAAATTTGTCAGTGCAGAAGTCATTCTAAACTAGTGAGTTCATCCTTTATTCCGGGTAAGCTGGTAAGAAAACAGTGGATTTCTCTTTAAATTAAATTGCTCAGGAACAAAGGTTTTATTTTCACATTTTGACCTAAATTTTTTAGTGCTGACTTATAAATCCTTGAAAATAATAGACCTGATAGTCTCTTTGTACTTTAAGATCCCAGTCATTCAGATTTTGGTGACCGTGTGTATTTATTAAAATATGTGTACTGAATTAGAAAGAGATTATAGAATCATGTGGACTTTGTTTGCGTTCAGCTGTGATACAGAAAGCATTATATCACTCCACCATTATGCACATGCCCTCTATAGAGCTAATTTAGGAAGCTGATAGTAGTTGATGTCCAACTGTATTGCAGTATTTTTGTAAATGTAAAATTCTTCCGTGTGTAAATTCTCCTAGTATGTATAAATGGTTAATCAAAATGGATTGGCAGATTATGTGTCTGGGTTCTGTCTTTTTTTTTTTTTTTTTTTTCTGTAGGTGTTTGTGACTCATAAATGCAGAATTAGACAGAAAATCTGTGACTGGATAATGGAGTATTTGCAGGTACTTTACTGCACTTTTCTGTGCTGCACAACAAATAGCCTGCACTTTCCGGTGGTTGTTTGTAGGGATTTATTATTCTGTGGCCCTGGTAATCCCATCATTTCTGTTCCTGTTTTTATCATAGTGCAAGAAAGTGGTTTATAAATAGTTTCTATAAATGGATATTCCTGAAAATACATCTGATCTGTGCAGTATTTTTATATAACTGTCTCTTGTGATAAAGTAATAGGTGAAAATTGAGAAGTCATCAATGTTTTATATCCCTTCACTCTGGGATGAATCATCACTTAGCTGTTTGCCAAAATCTTTATGTACTGTTTAGTGACAGTTTTATCTAGGAATCAGCTGGATGATTTTTAAATTCACTTACAGTCCTTGTAACACCTTTTTTGGAAGGTTCATCTTCATTAAATTGGCCAATTGACAAAGAGATATTCAAATTTCATCTTCCATTGTAGGTTGTAGTTTCACTATGTATTAACTTAGCGCTGGATAATGCTGTTGGGAGAACTACAGCTAGATTTACTGGATCCCAAAATTGTAACTATTAGATAAATTCCAAAGAATTAGTAGCCCTGCATTGTATGTGTTAGGGAAAAAAAAAAGCAGAACTCCTTAGAAAACTGCAAGAAAGCTGTAAGAAACTACCTTGTGTGCTAGATCTTCCCACGGAGACTAGTTATTTTGAAATGTGAAGCACTTAGTTTGGTTTCCTACCAATTAGTAAATGTCATTCGTGATCACTAAAAAATTATTCCTCACAGAATATCCGTCATGAAAACATGAGAATGTTTAATAACATTGAGTTCAGCTTTCTCTGCAGACAGAAATGATTTTAAATTAGAGGCTGCTGCATAGTCTGCTACTGTGCTGTGGTTGTCTGTCTGTTTAGGTGGTGGCTCCGGACTGGAAACGCGTTGGCCGTTCTGTCTTGGCCAGCTCTGACCACACTGCAGACCTGAAGCTGTGCTAGGCCTAGCTGGTCTGTGAAAGGACAAGGTGCCTCCTTCTAAAGCTTTGAAGATAATTGATGCAAATATGATAATTCACGATAATTCATTTAAATGCAGAAAAGCATGGGCCACTACAGAGAGGAGCTTGGTTGTGAAAGGCTTCGTAAATAAAATAGCTGTGTAGGGAGGTAAGGGAGGAGACTGTGTGTAGTCAGTGTGGAAAGCTAAGTTTAGTAGTTGAGGGTAGCTGCGAAGAGGAAGGTAAGAATAGAATGAGCTGTCGCAAGAACAAGGCTACAGCAGGGCTGGAAGGTGAGGTGGAAGTGGGTTAGGTAGAAGTAAGGAAGCAGTGTTTGCCCTTGCACAGATCATAAAAAAGAAATGATCAAGAAAGGCAGCCTAAGATTAGATTTCACTGAAAATAGTTGTGATAACACTGGAAGGGGAACCATAGAGGCTTTTAAAATCCGAGGCTTTGCAGCCTCGGATTATTAATTATGTGAGTCTATGCTGTGCAGATTGAGTTTAATCCAAATGGAAGTAAGGTGTTCTTTCAAAGTGGTTGTCTGCTCAAATGGTTTATGCCAATGTAATAAAAACATTTCCTGTTTTATTTTAAATACGCCTAGGTAAGCAGCGAGTGTGAAACTGCTAGGATTCCATGGGTATAACTGAGCAGAGATTGACCCGGGCTTTGGCTGGATCTCTGTATAATCCATCCCAGTCTTTTTAATTGGTACTTTTGTGCATCTGTCTCTTTTCAAAATTAAGGCTATGCTGAGTTTTTTTTTTCTGCAGATAAGATAGTATGTTACTGCTAAATGCCTCTCCCAGGCTGTAATTCTATTTGTGGTTTGTACTGTTGACTGTTGATCGTTAACAGGTTCTGAAATAATGCAATTAGGTGATCCAAGAAAACATATAAAGCATTAATAAGCCACATCTGCATAGAGCGGAGTGAAAAATCTGATCAACGAGCCCTGATACTCAAGTAAATTAAAGATAATGTAATTCATTTTGCCTTTTTCTCAAGTTAAAAATCAGATCTTTTGTCTTAATCTCTCTTGAAAAATAGATGTTTCGTCATGTTCTTGATCCGCTCTTCAGTGGCACAGGAAATTCTGCATAATTGCACCTTTAGAAGTGTTCTTGTGATAACAGAAGATTTAAAGCTTTGAGTTATATAAAGCATATAAAAAACTGAACACTATGTTGCATCATAAAGTAGAAATCTTGCATCAAGACACTGGATTTCCTAGATAATGAATGATGTGTTCTGCCTGTAAGAGGTTACGCACTCAGCTCTTTAACATGCTGCTCCCTTATCTCTCGTGTTTCCTACCGCATGTGTCATCCCCAACAAGTTCCTCTTTACATGAAGATTTCCTTATTTGTTACTGGCCAGTAACTAAAGTGAGGGATGGGGATTGACTCTTTCCAGCAGGCAAAGCTAGGCATGCTATTTCTTTTTATTTAGGTGATTTCACATTTTTATCTTTAAGTGTTATGGAGCTTCCCTCATCTGTTTTTACAGAGGTTACCCATTTATTTCTATAGAGACTAGATACATAAAATACATTTATTTGAAGGTAGCATCTGTAACAGAAGGAGGAGAAGTGGTCGAGTTTGCAAGAGGGCTGGCAAAACTGAAATTACTATTGAGGGAAAACAGGCAGTGCTGAAGGGGTGGTCTTAGGTGTCTCACTGTCTTTTGAGCCGGCCTCAGCAAGACTCGGTGAAATGATTGTCAGAGTCCCATATGGAATTTTCCTGGAACCATATGGAAGGCAAGTGAGGGAAAAGGGGTTTTGTTTTTTCTTCAGTAGGAAGTTGATCTAGAGAATCTCCTGAAGCCCCTGGAAATTTGTCTGCAGACCTGTAGTTTCCTGTACGTAGATGATATCAAGGAGCTTGAGCGTTGTATTAAGAAGAGAAAAGTGGTTTTAAAATGTCATCCCTTAGCAAATCTGGCAACAATAGAGGTCTGTCTGTCATTAAATATGAAAATAATAACTGAAGGTAATTGAAATAAAATCACTTTTTCAAGTTTCTTTATTTTAAATATTTGAGGGTGCTTTAGAGCTGTTGAGAGTATGAAACACATACTCCAGACATCAGCTCCTTTGGATATTGTCGTTTACATAGGTAATTACTAGCTCAGTGCAGAGACAAGCAAGGGAAGAAGAAAACCTTTGTGGCTCTCAGTAGATGTTCAAATCAGTCAGAACGTACTGTTTAAATGATGTTTTGTCTGGAATTGATTTTTTTTTTTCTGTAAGCAGAGCTCTCCAGTAGCTAATTCCCAATCTTTACTTTTAATTCAGTCTTAACAGTTAAAACAGATACTTCTTTTTCTTTCTAATAGCTTTATTCAACCAATAGACAAAGAGCAATCCCATAAGTAATGATATTCCAAGGTGGGGGAGAACATCTGGTCCCGAGCTGCTGCTCTCCAGAGCCAAGAACCGCTGGAGTTTTTCTGTCCCCATCAGTTGGTAACAGGGCTAAGGGCGAGCCCAGGTGCCGGGGGACAAGAGTGGCACTGCCGCTTGGCGTTTTACCCTCCCACCGGCGTCAGGAAGCGATAGCTGCGTTTCTAATGGCCCAGCCTCAGAGCCAGGTCACTTGGCCAACGGGTCACCATGCCAAAGCGGGCTTGCGGTTGTGCAGGAGGTGAGAGAAGCCCTTGGGAGAGTCTGTTTTGCCTCACGTGCCCCCATTTCCTTATTGCCTGTTAGTTTTTCTCCTGCTCTGTGATTTCTCCTCTCAATGTATACCCTTTCGAAGCTCTAATGCAACACTGGAAGAGAAAATTTGTAATTTTTATGTGCTGGTTGATCTAGCTGATCTCTCCTCAGAGGTGCCACGTTCTCTCTTTGAAATTGCTGTCATGTTGCTGATAGCCTAAGGCTTGGTAAACTTTGGAATATTGCTTGATGTTTCATGAGATAATTCTTTACAACAGTTCCCGATGCCTTTCTGTTCCATTAGCTCTTAGCCATCTGTTGCTTTGATTACACTATTATAGCAAATAAGTGTTTTGGCAAGCTATTTAGCTGTGCTGGAAAATCTTGTTTCTTTGCTTTCTAGTATTTTATTACTGCTGTTTCTTTGGGCGATTGTTTTTCTTCCACCTTTGTACTACGGCGCTTCTTGTTATTTACTTCTCATTACTCTAACAAAAGTCTGACCCAGCATGAGAACATCATGAGGTTTATGGTGTACGTCTTGAAAGGGAGAAGTCCACTTATCAAAAGAAGCTGTTAGCAACAAGCCTGGTCTTAGGTATTATAGCCTAGCCTTATTTAAATGTTTAGCTTTGGGATTCTTGCCTCTTAAGGCTTAAAATGTGCTTTTCTAGAGTCTAATCAACATGTCATGTCAGTATTACCTTCTGCAGAAAAATGTAACATCTTAACCTCTCACTTCCTCCTGACTCTGCAAAGGTGAAACCAGGAGGAATGGGATCATCATTAGGAAAGAGCCCGTATTCTGCTGCTTTGCATTATCAGTTTGACCTTTTCGTGTGTTACTCGGGTTTTAAAGAAGAACAGAGAGTAAAAGACAGATGGAGTGATAATGATCTTAGAGATGTGCTTCCCTTAAGTAGGTTTGTTTTTAGGAATTGTGATACACCAATTAATTTTTTTTCAGGCCTAAACTCTTGGGAACAAAATGCTGTTTTTAGACTGCAGCTGAATTTCACTGGCATTTGATTTCTACTTTAAGATTTTTGTTACTTTTTTTTTCTGCAAGTAAAAAAAAAAAAAAGTGATACTGCAAAGCAGGAATTCCTACAATGTTTAGGAAATGATTCTTTCTGTAGGTCATTTTGCTGTGATGATGACTGAGGTGATTGAGTTTCCTTTACTTAGCGCTCTTTAAAGTGAATTGTAGCTTTTATTGGAAACACTTTTCATCATCCCCTTAAGTAATTTCCATGTTGTACCGTGGATATAGCGGTGACCACTCTGAAGCCTCCAGGATGGATCCCTTTGGAATTAAATGAATCTTAAAACACATCTATTAAAACTATATGCTATGTTAATGCCAATTATTTTCATGAATGCTATGGAATATTGCCTCTTTGTGCAAAATATTATACGTGGGGGTTCTCGCTTGTCACACTGCGTAATGATGTTGAAATGACGCAAGGACTTCATGGATTTAGTACTAATAGTGGTGGTGGTTTCAGGTAAGGACAGCAAGTAAGGTTGTCTTGTGGTCTCTTATGTTTTCATGTGTGTGTGTGTATGGGAAAGGATGACTGGGACATCCTATAGGAAGCATGTGGTGGCCCTTGGAAGTCACAGCTGTTTAGTTTTTTGTGTATGTGTACACACACATAGTGAAAACTTTGTGTTGTGTTTCTGTCACAGTTATTCCTAAGCAGGCTGTTCTCTGCAAAATAATAAATATTTTCAGTTGCAGTTACTGTTCTGGTCTTAATAAGCAACGCAAAAATATTCTTGTGTACGTAAGTAGCTGCATAACATGGTTTCTAAGTGAGGGACTAGTCCAAGTTCGACTTCCTGGAAGTGGCGTTTCCAAACTGCTATCCAGAAGGTTTCCTTAGAGGGATTCTGATTATGTGGTGTTGACACTTGCTAAGTGTAACTGTAAGACGCTAGGAATTAATTAGCTTTCCAATACTACTTCTTTTTCATGAAAGTAGTTGTTTTAGTCATCACAAATCATCGTAAATATTTGGGAAAATTAACATAGCTTGATTAAGAAGAAAGGTTGTAACCCACAGAGGAAAAAACCCTGCAGCATTGGGCCATGTGGAGAAGTTTACACTGTGTGTTCCCTAGGGCAGGACCACGGATCATATCCCAAGCCCTGGGAAGGTGGAGCCGGGGTTTGGAAGCTGCCTTTGGAGCACCTGAACCAGCTAGTTCTGCCTGTCACCCAGGTGGCTTATTTTGGGCTCAGCATCATGCTAGGAGTCTTCCTGTCCCCAAATTAGCTCCCTGTCATCACCACGCTCCTTGGGGAGGAGCAGGCTTGCTCAGATAAGCTGTGTTTCTAATAGTGAAAGATAATATTGCTCTTTAATTAGCCACGCGTTCAGAAGATTGCTCTGGTAACAGAGGTGGCAAGCACAGCATAAAAGACTGTGGTGGTGGAAGTGCTAAAATAGTCAATAGCTGCGGTGGCAGCTGACAGAGGAAAATAGCTCGTTTCCATCCTGGAAGATACTGACAGATAATAAGTTTGGGATGTATTAACTGATTACAAGCGTAAGTCTAAAAGGACGTTTTTCTTATCTAGTCTTCACCGCGTTATTATCTCTTTGGGAAGGGAAGTGACCAAATGAGGTTCTGCCCTGCAGAGCAACTGGCACTGCAAGCCTGGACTGGACAAGACCACCTGGGTTATTGAGTCCAGTCCCCTGCTGTTGAAAGCAGCTGCATGATATCATCCTGAAAAAAAAAATCATGCTTATGGTGATTCTAGGTCACTTTTTTCCTCCTTCATTTCTGTTGACTCTGCAGAACCAAATTGGGATGGGCTAAAATGAATCAAAAATGATGTTACTAAAATGAGCAGCTTTAATGATACAGAAAATGAGCTAATGCTTGTGGTAAAAAGGTGCTGTATCTTCACAGTCACTGATGAATGAGTATCTGTATGTTTTGGTAAGATGTAAACTGAAACATTCCTAGACACCTGTTTTCAGGTGGTAGCCAATATCAACCCTCTGATGGTCACGTCCTCCAGGGAACACTGCAAAGCTCTGGTATTTTTGAAAATTCATGCCTTTGCTTTCGTGGTAGAACTTGTTTTTTAAGCAATTTTTTTTATTGTGTGTTGAACTGATGATTCATGAAATCTTCCTAAGTTCTTAAATCTGCTGAAGTTAATTGCAGTGTATCTGTGACGTAGCACACACTGCCATGCCAGATGGAGCTGCTGTTGGAATATAGAAGGGTTTATTTCACAGAATCCCAGAATGGTTGAGGTTGGAAGGGACCTCTAGGGATCATCCAGTCCAACCCCCCTGCTCCAGCAGGGACACCCAGAGCACGGGGCACAGGGCGGCATCCAGGCGGGTTTGAAGATCTCCAGAGAAGGAGACTGCACAGCCTCTCTGGGCAGCCTGTGCCAGGGCTCTGGCACCCTCACAGGAAAGAAGTTCTTCCTCACATGGAGATGGAACTGCCTGTGTTTCAGCTTGTGCCCATTACCCCTTGTCCTGTCATGGTCACCACCGAGAAGAGTTTGGCCCCATCCTTCCTACATTCTCCCCTCAGGTACTTGTACATATTGATCAGATCCCCTCTCAATCTTCTCTTCTCCAGCCTGAACAGGCCCAGCTCACCTAGTCTTTCCTCATGAGATAAATGCTCCAGTCCCTTATTCCTCTTTGTTGCTCTACATTGGACCCTCTCTAGAAGTTCCACGTCCCATTTCTGGGCTTGACTCCATCTCTCCTTAGTGCCATGTTTCATTACTTTGTAGTATTTACCATCCAGAGATCACTGTAATTGGTAGTATTGCAGGCCTGCAGTTTATGGTTCATTTTGCCTTTGTATGCCGGTGTTTATACACATTACATTGTACTGCACGGCTAGCATAGCACTAATGCTGCATTCTTTGTGCCCTACTCTCTCTATTACTATAACCCTTACATTTACTGAATATATGTAAGTATTTTTAAGAACATAATTTATTGCGTAAAAGATTATTTTCTGATAGAAAACTTTCTTATTAGAAGAGGACTTATGTCTGGTTGTTGCTTTAACTACCCGTATGCTGTAGCATGGAGAAAAGAGTCTGATTTATGTTTGCTGCAGTACTACCTCCGAGCCCTCATTCACAAAATAAGGCACTTAAAACAAAAAGGAGCACAGGATATTATGGAAGGAGCTTCTAAGGAGAGCAACTAAAAATTACCGAGTGTAGTTACTTGTGGTGGCAGACAATTTGATTATGAAATCTTGTTAATAAACTCATCAGAATCCTTCTCCAAAATAATTATTTTTCCCCGTTGTTCCTGTTGAGTGGTTATTCAGAATATTATTCTTTGAGATTATACCTTAATTCCTTTTTTCAGTGTAGACAGTTTGTTACTTGGAACACCTGTGCTGCATCCCTGTAACAAAGATTGTGGCCATCGTCAGAATCCCAGACATGTAAGAAGGTTAGCTTTAAGTTTTATCAAAAGGAAGAAAGATGTTAGGGGCAAAGTATTCTGAGTAACATCTGCAGTACTCATTTTCAAACTTTTGTTCAGGATGTATTAATGCAAACCAGTCTAATCTGAGACGTGTATGCACGCCTGATAGTATGATTGTTTGTTTTCATCTTGCTTCCCAACATTTGGTTTCTACATAATGCAATTGTTCCCAAGAGATGCTCCATTTCTTTTATTATTATGTCTAAACCTAGCTACTAGCTGTGCGTAAAAAACGCGAGTCTCTTATGATTAGTGACAAACCAACAACATGCTTTATGTAGCCTGTCTGGGGTAAATAAAACACAGACTGTTTTTAAGGAGAGAAAAATGTTATATATGACACAAACATGATATTTTATCATATATTGCCAGGATTTTAATCTATTCCTGTTACGTGAGGTAAATATGTGGGGCTTTGTCAGAGGCCGCGTGTGGGATTTAAAGCAATAGAAGACTAAAGCTTCTGCATAAGTGTTGTTCCTCTCTGATTCTAACTTTCTTAATGAATTTTTTAAAAGTTTTTCAGTGAATGTCAGGTTTCCATAAGAATATGTTTTGGTTGTTCCCTGACTTTTCCTGGCTGGAAAATGACTTCTTTAACAAGTGCGACGGGAAAAGAAAAACAAAAAAGCTCTTAGAAATGTAGCTCACGAGCAACTTTCATTTCTTTCTTGAGCAGCAGCTGCAAAGTTGTTAACTCAGCTATGGTGTGGGAAGCCCAGTGTTCATTTTCTGCCCGAAAGACCTTGTTCTTGTGGAGCCTGTTTGCCAGGAGAGTATCTAGCTACTCAAGCCCAGGTTATTCAAGGCTGGAAAGTGCCCACTTCACTTCTTGATGCTGCTCTGTGTTTGTTGTTAGTTGGTTTATGAGCACTCACTGGCGCCTGACTTGAACCTGGTTGAGTGCTCTCGCTGTTGGAGTAAAGCACCGATTTTATATTACTGTCCTGCCGCCAGGATTTATAATTGTGCGTGTGTTCTATAAAACCTAGAACAGTTTCAATGGGAGAGTAGTAACTGGTGAGTCTTTTCTGTCTTATCCCTTGTTTGCCATTTCATTCTTTTTCTTCCTTCCTGTTTCTTCTCAACGCATTCCTTGTCCTTTCCCTTTTATACATTCTTGCTCAGGCTCATTCTCTCCCTAAATTCCCTTCTTGCATTATGCTGTTCTTCATATTCCACATCCTGTTAATCTCCAGTCTTTCTGGCTTATTTTTCCACTGGTAACCCACCCCAGGGAAGCTGTTGCCAGAAGTGCTTCCCCCACTTTCTTTTTTTTTTTTTGCCCTCTTCTTATTCAGATGACACCCCATCTAAGCAATGAAGGAAATCCCCCCCTTTTCCTTCTGTTCTCTGTTACCCAGTAAGGATACCAGTTATTTAATGTTAAATGAAATGAGTCAGCAGACTGAACTTGGAGAAAAACTAGCCCAGAAAAACTAGCCTAGCCCATGGATGAACAAATCTGTAAATGGTCACCATTTCTGACAATCTTCTCTCTCTAGAATCCTACTCAAGTGGGAACTGCTCTCCAGGTTTTCCATAACCTTGGAACGTTGAAGGACACCATTGCTAATGTGGTGGATGGATACTGCACAGTCCTGGAGGAGAACATAAAAAATGCTTTGGATATCAAAGTATTGACCCAGCCATCTCAAACTGTTACAAGAGGTACGATACTTGTTTTACAGATACTTGTTTTTGTTTGGCAAAACTATAGTATGTTGTCAAATAGAAGAATCTTTCGCATCAGAGCCTGTTATAGTTACCTTTCCCTCTTTCTTTAACCACTAGGGGATGGGAATAGGCAAGTCTTAAAAATCAGCAAATACAAAATTAGAATTGGGCCAGAATATTTTTATTGTGCTTAGAGGTGTTTTTTTTTTTTTTTTTTTTTTTTTTTTTTTTTTTTTCTTCTCTATCCTGCACTTGCCCGGAAAAATTGTCTTCATTAATGCTACAGATTTGTAGCATTTTCTTAGGAATTTGTCGTAGAAAGAGGAATCCAATTCTGTCTTATTTCTGTTGGTGGGAGGATCATGGGCAGAGATTATTTTTAAGCAATGGAACAGATCTGACAGTACAGTAAAATGCTTTTTTTGGGTAGAAATCTTCTCAAAGCAGTATTTGCAACATGAGGTAACGATGCATCATTGAAATGTTCAGGTGGTTCAGAGTACTGAGAGGGGGACAAATTTTAACGCAGGTAACACAAGCTTTTAAAACCTTTGTAACCATTGTAGCAAGTGTGGGATCTGGAAAGAGCATCACTAGTGTAATAAAGGGAGACAGCCCCCATCAAGGAACGTGATGGTTTAACAGTTGCATCGCCTTCAATTGGAATATCACATATTTGCAGTTTACAAATGCATACAAAGGTAGAGCTGCTACCTGCTGTTTCTGTAAATCAGTAAGCTGTACTTCAGAGCTGACTTCTTAGTTGAGACAACAGAGGCCAATCACAAATCCTTTCTTTTCCAAGGCTGCTCTGATATTTTTAGAAAATTTCTTCTATCAGTGTGTGAGTAGAGGTCTACATTTGAAATGATATTTTGATTTTCACACCCGAAAGCTGAAGTGTGGTGTTGCTTATTTTTAAATACACTTTTAGGTGGCCCTGGTCGAGCTGCTATGCCAACACCTGGGAACACAGCAGCTTTTCGAGCAGCTCTCTGGACAAACATGGAGAAACTCATGGATCAAATCTGTGCTGCTTGTGGACAGGTACTCACAGAAGCTAATTCCTATTTGTCTAGTCAAGCAGTTTTGCTTACAAAATACTAGCAAATGTCACTGTTCTCAATAAACTCTCTTACAGGTGCAGCATTTGCAGAAAGTATTAACAAAGAAGAGAGACCCTGTTTCACATGTCTGTTTCATTGAGGAAATAGTTAAGGTAAAGTTTTAGTTTAGCTGAATATGTCTTAGTGATTCTATTAAGGAAAATGTGATGAAGGAATACTTTTGTTTACAATTCTAGAGTTCCAAATATTTTCGTAATTAAAGTAATGACAAAGTGGTGAAAGTCAGACTTAACATTGACAGGCTTGTTCTGGTCTGTGGGTTATATCTGTAGGGTATAAAAATATTCTTTTTGTGATTTCTTCTGCTTTCTTTAAAGGGAGTTGATAAGGCACCGCTGTCAGTTTTTATTACTGATTATTAATGACATTCCATAAAATACTATGTGATTTGAGTAATTACTAAAGTGTGTTAGTTTGCATAAAAGAATGTGTCTCCATGTGATATCTAGCACTTTCAGCCATCTGTTTCTCTATTTCTTGGCATTTTTTTCCATGAAA
This sequence comes from Nothocercus julius, assembly GCA_013398735.1. Taxonomy (NCBI): domain Eukaryota; kingdom Metazoa; phylum Chordata; class Aves; order Tinamiformes; family Tinamidae; genus Nothocercus; species Nothocercus julius. The sequence continues at coordinate 1,631,100 of VZSV01000101.1, forward strand.
AATAATTATGGCTGTTCTTTTCCTATAATGTCCCAGATCTGAATACCTATTCTCTTCCATTCATTGGTACTGTTTTCTATTCTTATTCTGAATAATTTGATTAATAGTCTCCTTCAGCATTAGGAACAGTATTACAGGATCTATCTCATCTACCTTAGTAGATGAGGAGAAACAAAAACAAAAGATGTTTTTAGACAGACATTTTCTTTTCCAAGTATATGGCTGGATTTTTAATTTGCATGGATTTCATTTTCAAAATACATTGGGGAAACTGTTCATATGCAAATGTGGTCTACTCAACGGTGAAAGCAAATAATGAAGGTTAAACACAGGGTGCGAGTTTATCTGTCAACCAAGCCCAGCTCCAGAAGTTGATGTTGCAAAGAACATCACTTTTTGTTGAGACATTTTAAGCTTCTCCTTCTGTGCTGTAAAGAAGCTCAAAAAGTTTATACATGTTTAGTATATTTTCTGCATTAAGAAGTTTGATCTGGAAAAAAATAGCTGTTAATGCCTGGGTGGGATCCTTCAGTAGGTCTGCATTTTTAAGCAGAAAGTTAAACCTAGAAACAGAGGGAGGAACTAGATGAAGCTGGGAGCATTTGGGATCAAAAAGGGAGCTCAGAAAAATGATCTTTTCATGTTCCTGACCTGAGCCTGTCTGTTCAACTGCCCTTTGGAGAGCAGCACATGAAAAAGAGGTAGGAGCTTTTCTAGTCATCAAGGGGGATAATGGAGGAAAGCTGAAAGAAATCTTTATCGTTCTGAAGAATGCATGAAAAAAGAAAATTAAGCTCGAAACAGTTAGATTTGAAGTAAGGAAAAGCTCATTAGAAAATAAAATAAAATGGTTTTGTGCTGTAATATGCTGAGCATCTACCATGATATTGCAGATTGCCCTTCCTTCCCTGCATCTAAGTGACAAATCGTGTATCCCAAGTAAAATCTGTTTGTTTCTCTGTAGTTTTTACTGGTTCGATTAGTTTGCTGTCCAGCAGGTATTTTGGCTATTTTGCCATTTACTCATGAAAATTCCACCTCTTAGTAACCCAAGCTGACAGAGAGGGATTTCACCCGTACCTGTGCAGGAGAGGGAGAAAAGAGGGGCTTGCTTTGTTGCAGCCCATACAGTTGTGTTCAGTTTCACTAACAAACTGAGCAAACCAACAAAACCAGCTAAAGGTATTAACATTATACTCCTTCGCTAGGGCAGCATGCCCACGCCAGAAGATGGGAAAAGGAATCATCCATTCTACAGGCTGTGCACTAATTACTGTTACTGATGTCAACATTATTATTATAGTCATCTTCTGCAGCAGCTGCAGTACCGCTTTGCCTGTCCATCTGCTTCCTTGTTTTGATTACTGCAGTGCAAGTATCATCCTAGGAAGCATAAGAGAGGAGGAGACCCAGCCTTTTTAAAGCAGAAGTCCTTTAATAGCAAGGAAGCTACTTTTTTTTTTTTTTTTTTTTGTCATCCTTTTTTTTTTCCTTTTTTTTTCCATTGGGGGAATTTTTTGTGTGTCTTTCTCTTCACAGGTCCCACAGCCTGCAGGTTTTCTAATGTTACGTTCTGATCTCAAGCATGCACTACATGTGCTTTCTCACCTTCTAGTTACATTTCACCATACAATATTTAGTAGTGGTGTATCCTGAGTATCAAAAATGCAGTTTTAGAAACATTAAATAATTATTCCAAGGATTCACAGAGTCTCTCTGTTTAAAACACAAATATTAGCTGGTAGACAGACAAACTGGGACCTGTACGAGGGCCTGTACGAGTTTTGATCCTGGAGTTCAGCAGCAGGACAAAACAGCACTCACATCTTGTCTATACTGTGGCTTCTTGTGCTAGTAAAAACATTCACATCCAAACTTCTCCACCATTAGATGTGGCCAAGAGTTTAGTGACTTGACATGAGTATTCTGGGAGACTCTAGAGCTGTAAGTCCCACTGCTGCTTGTCCCAGTCCTGGGCTGCCCTTGATTGCATCTGGGTTGGGCTGTCTTTCCTTTGCCACAATATGAAATGAATGCAGAGGAATTGACGTCCATTTTGAAAATAAGTTGTGCATTCATAAGACATTTTAAAAGTTGCTATATTCCGAATTAGTAATGAAGTACAGATTTATTATTACTCTGTAGATATTCAAAGTGCACAGATGAATTTTGAAAAAAAAAATCCCTGAAGATACTTAAATGAGAGCTACATTTGTTTCAAGACAGAATGAACATTTTTGTGTTTTATCTGTCCTTATGAACCTTAATGACTAGACCTTAGCACATGGGCAAGGACAACAGAATTCAGAAGTCTAGTTTCTGGTTTTGTGTGAAAACACGTTATGGGGTTGATTTTAAACTTTATCATTTTAAAAGATAGTGGTAATTTTACAAAATGTCGAGAGTAAAAATTAAAATTGCAAATGCGATTTACAATAATTTTGAGTGGCTATTTTTGTTCACGTACTGAGTGGCTCTTGATTTCTCTCCTTTCAATGCTTAATTCCTCTTCCAGGAGCTAATAGGTTACTTGAGCTTACTCGGCTTTGTCTCCTCTCTCTCTCAGTGGATAGTGACTAATCCTGCTTCAGCTATTTTCATATCTCAACTGCAGCTGACTTCAGCGTAAGGCACATCAGAACATGTCTTTCTGTGACAACTCGTTTCCTAATTAGAGACAAGAGTCCCTCTAAGCCCCTTGTGAAAGAGTTGAAAATGATCTCTGATCTCCATCTGTTTTGGGTCCTTCACTCCTACATAGGCATCGGTTAACAGTTTTGCAAAATGAAAAACAGTCTTACAAGCAGCAAGGCTTTTTTGTGGACTTTTTTTCCCTGGTTGGTCATTAGAAGTGATGGGACGGGGTCTCTGCTCGGAAAGGTTGTGAGTCTGGGAGGAAATCCTGTGTGTGAGGGCACACGTGCCCTTGGTGTGCAGTGATCTGCTGGTGTCCATGCTGGTTAGCAGCTAAGGAGCACTGCAAAACCTGCCCTACACAGGGGTCTCCGGGCAGGAGAGTTGCAGGGAGCATTACGGAGTAGTTTGTGGAGGGCTCTTATTATTATCTCACCCAGTGAATGTTTGGTGAGTCAGCGGGCTCCCTTCCAGAGTTGTCAACACTAGTGTGTTGAAGTGTTAAAGATACAGAAGGGAATGCCTTAATGCTTATATAAAATAAACTAACTGGAAAACAGTTGAATCTGGGAAACTGCATGCTTATTTCCCAAAATATATACTTGGACTTCACCTTCTTATATCTTCTTCCAAATCCATACTTGTTAAAAAATGCTGTTGATATGAAATTATTCACATCTAGCCTCATATATTCACATTCAGTTGACCCAATTAAAATTAATCCCAAGTGGAAAAATTGAAAAATAATCTAATTACTGCCTTATGTGAGTTCAGAAAATAATCCAGTTTCTTTCTATTATTACAAGTATGTGATTTATTTTCCAGTATTTTTTTTTTGTAGAAGCAGAATTGGATTACTTGCACATCATTTCCACTGTGGTTTCTGTTTATTATTTAGGCATTAACAAGGAGCTTTGCGCAGACTGAAATGCAGGTGAATGTGCAGGTTTTTGATCCTGTAAATACCTAAAATGCTCATTATTTCAAACCCACTAATTGTTCCATTGATTAGTTGCAAGTTTTTTGAGGCATCTCTAAATAAAAAATCTCTTCTCCTGGATAGAGCCTTGTGTCCCCAGACAGCCCTGTTGAAGATAATTCAGTTTTAATTTGAATGGGAGGCTCAGAGCACTCAGCAAAAGGTGTTCTCATGGCGTTGCATTTTTCCTGGGACTTAGATTTTATTTCTCTGTCAGAAATGTGCAGGTATAAATAACAGGGATGGTATTGGGGTTGATTGGCTTAATAGGATATAATGATACCTGTTGTTTTCCACTTCTAGTTTGCTGAGGTTTGTGCAAATTGTAGGTTGGCGATGACTGAAAATTATTAAGTCAGTTGGCTTTCAGTTAGGTTGCCATTAGAAAAAAAAAGTGCATTTAACAAAAGTGCCACCTTTTATCATCATTCTTGTCAATCCTACTGGACCAAGTAAGGATTGTATGGACATAAGTAACAAACTACCCTTTCATCATAAGGTGAGGTGTGTGGAAGTCAAGGGGAGTGTGTAGCTGTACATACTGAATCACTTCGCCAGCAAGAAGAAAACTGCCAAGTCCCTGGGGTTGTCTTGGCTCTTGGAAACACTAAGTTCATTTACTTCTGGCTGATGTATACTTATCTTGCAGGAGTGTGAGAGGATTAATTAATGTTTTGAAATTGTTTTGAAGATATAGGGCACTATTTATGACCTAAGTATTTTCATTCCTTACAAATTAGCTTTTCTAAGGAATCACTTAAGGATTCAAATATTAGAATGGTGAAAGTACATGTTCTTGACTCTGTTTTCTAGCTCAGAAGGTTATATTTCAGAACCAGTTTTTGTTTCTTTTGTCAGCTGCATAAAGAGGCCTTTTTAAAATGTTGCATTACTGCTGGAAGTCTAGAAACTATTACACCTTGGGTATGAACTGATTAACTCAGTGTAAGGAAATTCTGTGCCCTGATATGAAACAAAAACCAAGGTCATTTTTAAAATCATGGTGTCATTTATTCACATGTGTTCACCTGCAATGTGTAATGTATACGGAGTTAGAAATTTAAATACTCTGATTTTTTTTTTTTTAATAATCTAGACTATTTCTTGCCAATAGAGTAGGTTTGTTCAAAACACTTAATTTGTCTGTTTCTTCACAGATTAGTTGCACTACTGAGTGTGATGGCTTTTTATTCAGTCTCACGTTTGGCAGTTATGTTGCTATAGAAATAGTGCAAATAGATTTCCTTATTTCTGTCCCATAAGATCCTGTTGTGCAAAATTGTCACATCATTTGCACTGCTGCTTTATTGGTGGAAAAAATATTTAGGCTGTCCTTTAAAAGTCTTCTGTTTTCAGAGCAACATTCTCAAATCTCATATTTCTTTATGGGGGAGCCTTTGATTACAAATGCAAAACACTGTATGGATTAGTATGCAAAGCCTGATTTCAGGAGCCTGCAGCAGCAACTAGCTTCATGGTAATATTCGCTATATTGTTTTACATTTCAAAGAAGCTTCACAATAAAGATTTTTTTTGCACTCTGTTCAAAGAATGAAAGTTTCTACAGGGAAAATAAGTTGGAAGTGATTGCCATGAAGAGGGAGCAAGCTCAGAACAGTGGGTCAGATTTATTATTGGAATGTTAGAGCAGCTATGTTAAATACACACAAATATGATAATTCACAGATGGGAAATTATTATACTCGTTCAGTTCTAAATTTGCAGTGTGGAGGATATAAAGACATTTGTAAAAATAAGTATATGTATTTTCAGCATCTTCATGCATTCTTTTCTAATGCTGAATGAAGCGGGTATTTTCATTCTCATTTCTTGACTTTGGATTTAAGGTCAGATACTAAACAGATATATTAAGAACAGAGCTCAAGAGATTTTATTTCTGTAATAGCAAAGTTAATTAGTAGCTTGGTATGCTCTTCTAAAATTAGGTAAGCTGTTCTGTTTTTATGTTTGAGGAAACTTTAAATCAGTTTTCCAGGCTGCAACACTAATGTTTTTTAGAGTAGCAGTGAATGCACATCCTTGCCTGTCTTTGCTCTTACGACACTGGTACCCAGCACAGTATTTTTCAGGGGTTCATTAGCTATATAGTGGAATGAACTGTAAAATTAAGTCATTTTTCAGGTGAGTAAGTGGGAGTGGAGTTTTAGCACTCAAAATCTTGTCACTTACATTTTTTTCATCAAAATTAATCCTGCAATCCTGTAAACAGGCAACATTAAACTAAATTTGGAACCGTTACAGCTGAATACCAATGTAATTTCACACCATTAAAGGTAATGCTGTATACATACATGCTGCAGGAAAACTGCACTGAAGGTATAAAGACTGTTGAAAAACAAATTTTTAATACCCAACAATAAATGAATTATTTTTTCTGTCCATTTCATTCCAGTAAATGAATGCTCTGCCTTCTGAATCTGAGTCGTTTCCTCATCACAAGTTAGGGTGCAGAACACGAGTGAATCTGCGGTCTCTGCTGGTTGCACTGGGTGCTCTGACACCTCTTCTTGATGTTCTGTAACTCAGATTTTTTGAACATAGGGTTGTTGACGCTGGGGCTTCAGATCTCCATGTGAAGGCCGGTGGGATGCTTTGCCCTTGGCTTCTATGAAATGGAGACCAAATCTAGACCTTTCTGTCGTAGCCTGTCAAAAGAGTTAAACTGTCACCATTCAAACACCAAGTTCTCACAGTAATTTATGCTTATATTATTGGGGAAGGACTCTCTTTTTATGTTTACAACAGAAAGATTTACGTAGGAGAGCCTTATCTTCAAGTTCCTGGCTCTGGTTTGTGTTCCCCTGCTAGGCTTCAAGCTTGGCTTTCTTGAGCTGGGGCAGAGAGCAGGATGAACCTGCATTTTCCAAATCTCCAGCACTGCCATTATCCAGTGTTATCCCTGGATTGGTAATGGTTCTGTCCGGGGGAAAACCCCAGCCCTGCTGTGAGGAAGTTGCCCAGGAGTACTGCCCGTGCACGGTACTGACCACGGGGATGTGTAGGTAATAGCTGAAGCTAAATAATAGCACAAGGCGAACACTTTTCTTGCCAGTTGTTGATTATGGCACTGCTTCAGCAAAGCACTTAAGCACAATTCTTAGTTTCACGTAAATAAGAAACACAGTGGAAATCAAACAAACTGCCTGCATCTGTTATTCCAACAAGGGTCAACGTTGCTGAACTGTGGCACACGCTGGCGATCTTTGTCCCGGGTCTGTGAACAGCCAAGCGAGGCCTCCTGTTGAGAAAGGTCATTGCTACTTTGGCGCTCTTGCCAGACTTATTTTGCGTGATTTGCATGTTTAATTTATATAAACAAGGAATTCTTATGCACACAGTGTGTTAGACTGAGTTCCTGAATTATAAACAGTATGAAAAAGGGTGAAATTTTAGTGTTTGGAATCTGATTTTTGTGTTTTTCCATTTGGCTTTGCACAGATGTGACTAGATTCGCAAGAAAAAAAAGACTTTCAGAAGTAGCTAAGCCCCATTTCCAGAAGTGACTTCAGTGCTTATAATTCATGTCTCCTTCAAGAACAAATTTGTATTTTGCTCATTCTGGCCAGCTGTGCAGCGGGTCCGAACTGCTGAGGATTGTTCTCATTTCTGTTGCTGGCCACTTGCTCAGTTCATCATTTCTGACAGCAGAGAATTGGCAAGAGAAGCACAGACTGAAGTTACACATCATGCACTATCCAAAGTTGCAGAAAGGCTACTGATTATTTGAGCACAGCAGCGAGTACTACCTGATCAGGCGTATCTGTCCTGAGCATAAAGTGGTATCTAGGCACAAGAAAACAGAGACCGTATTTTTAATTCCTAGTATGAGTTGATAGATTATTACTTTATTTAAGATGCAGCTATAGGAACATCTTCACAGTGTTTTCTTAGGAAAAAATAGCCAGTTCCATGGTTGATTATAACCTCTAAACCATATTTTAAATGGTGCAAATTATCATTTCTGTGGTGATACTCTGTGCTGTGAGACCAGAGCAAAACTGAGTACACATAGCTGAGTTAAATGGGTCTGATTTTGGGAGGAAATCCTGTTTTGCCATTTTAATTCTCCAGTTGTTGGGGAAATAATGTTCATCAATTTGATTTAGTTATATTAAGTAATGAGAAAAATGTGCATATGCCAGCTTGAATCTTTCCTGTGCTGAATTTTAGATAGCATCAATCACAGTTAAGGTTCTTTTGTTGAAGAAAGTACATGCTGCATGAAAAGAGGAAATAGTGTTATATTATATGCTAAAATGGAATGATTTCCTTCTGAGAGGCTTGAAGTTATATAAAGATTTTGGCATACTATGCAGTACGCAACTAAGACAGTTTTGTCCCAGATGTAATGTAGCCAGACCTCTTATTTTCCAAAGGCTTGTGTGTTCTCGGTGTTGTTAAACATATTAATTGATCATGTGTGTGGAGGGGGTGTATGTGGAGAACAAATAATTTGGCAGAATGGTGACCTTTTCCCAATGTTGTCAGTTATGGAATAGGAAGCTGGTGGAAAATGATTGCCACAGAGCTGAAAAGATAATCGGATGCAGTTCATTACTCATCTTGTCAGCTGCTCCTGCTACAAGGGATTGTATCACAAGATGTTAATCTGCCTGTGACTAGATTTCAAAGCAAGCGTTTTTATTTTGGGGGGAAGGGGGCCATGTAATGTTAAAATTACCAAGTAATTTTAATTTTTTTTCTCAATTTTATATTGTTCTCAGAAGCAAGAGAAATGAAAAGCTCCCAATTGGAAGTCTCAGAACAACAATTGATAAAAATATTAGTACATCTTTGTGGGTTCTGTTACAAAACCTGTGATATGTGCTGCAAACAGCTATTTAATTGCAACTGTTGTTCTTTTTAAGTTAATGGTAAGGTGGTGTATTTCTCTAATAGTGAAAGTCTATCACACTGTCACGCTCAAATGTGTACTACAAGGCACAAGCATAGGCACAAGACAGATTTGCACCTAAAAGGATCCCTTCTACACATGGAATTGCTGATGTGGAGGCACCCAGTGTTCCCATACACTGTGTAGCAGGATGCGTATTTGCTGTAAGTGTACAGGAGGACCATAGTAATTGCTCACACTCTGCAGAAGTCATGGTGACAAGCATGCAGTTTTAACCAGAAGACAGCTTCTGCAAGGATGGCTCGTTCAGAGCAAGTCCCTCTTCTGCAGTCATCCATCGCGTTAGGTGCTTTTGGTCTTCTCCTTGGCCATATGTTAAATCCAGTCTTTGTCTAGGCAAAATGTATATTGTTAAAACCACTTTCTTCCTAACTTTACCCAAAAGTACCCTCATACCTTTTCCTGTATTTTTAAGAGAGACTTCTCTTCTGCTCTTCTCTTCCTCCTGCTCATCTTCATAAGCCCTTGAAGAGGTAAGTTGTCCAGGATAAGAGAAGGGGCATTCCCTTGATTTTCCTGCTAGGCATGAGAAAAACACTTCCTTTTGCTACCCATTTTTGAGTCATTTTGCAATACTGATTATTGTCAAGTGGAATTTCACATTATTTAAATGGTTAAGATTTTCATTGTAATCTACAGCCGCATAAATAATCTTTATTAGAATACTGTATATTTAAAATATTTGCTGGCAAAATACAGAAATTTGAATACAAGGCCCTTAAATTTCAAGAAACATTTCTACCTTCATTAGTTTCCTTTCTGAATGACTAGCCAATGTAGCTGTTATAAGCTGCTCTTCTTCAAGAATTAAAGGATTTCTTTGTATTCTTTTAAGCAGAGACACTTAAAAATACTTAAGAAAATAATATATTGGGCTAATGTGTAAGCAAAAGAAATTACAGGTTTAAACAAAATAAATAAATGGTTTCTGAATGCTTGTGGTTGCATGTGGCACTCTTTAAACCAGCAGGAACATCTAATGCTAATATCTTGCTGTCTTCCAGTTTTGGTAACTACAGTCCACCCACTTAAATACCCCCTGATGTTTGCGTAGGCAACCTTATGCTATAGTTCCTGCCACAAAATCTCACTTTGTGTACTATTCATCAGCAACTATATTTCACCTCCAGAATGACTGCATCTTCATGCTGGAGAAAGTAAAATACTGTATCTTACATTATAGAAACAACCTGTAGTGACTCTGTAGACAGGATTCTTATCTGCTCTGAAATGGCATTAATCACTTTGCTTCCCTAAATATTTTTGACTGAAATTGGCATGAAATGAATTTGCTATGCTACTTTTTCCCTCTGTTTCTTCTTGCATATAATATAGCTGATTAGCCAAGACCTGAGGGCCTTGTTCACTATAGAACAGAATTTGCTCAGATCAGAAAACACAAGTTATTGGACAGAGACTTAATTTGCACAGTAGCCACAGCTATAGCAATGTTTACATGTATGTAAATATACATGCATATGTTTGCATATAAATGTTACATGCTTGCACATAAGAATTAAATGCTGCTACATGTGTATTAATATTGTTTGTTATTATGTTGAAACAGACAGGAGAAATATATATGTGGAGGGACTTTTTATTTTCAAGACCATTTAATCATTTTTTGCTGAGACTATGACAGAAGTGTAGGTGGTTGCAGCAGCAATGAAAATAAGTTGTCTAAAAGTGATCTGTATTTATTTTTTCACATCCCTTAGATTATTTAGAAATTGAATTGAGTTACCATGCTGAATAGGCTAACATTATTCCATGTTGGGATAGAGAATATGAAAGCTAATTAATTTACTGTTTAATTGATGTGAAAGGTTATTTGTTTTATAGTAATTTTTGTGTTAAATATGAAACTGTGAAATTAAGAACTGAGTAATTTGACATTTATGCTGTAGTAAAAAATATCCCAAAATCAAAGCCTCTTTATGCATTGCACCTTTTGAGTCACTGTCTAATATTATCTTTTTTTTGCCCATTTATGAAAATCAGCTACAATTTTACGGAAAATGTAAACATAACTTTAAAATAGGTTACTTAAGTTTCTAAATCTGTCTCGTGTCCTTATCAGTCATAAAGGAGTTTCCGTCATCTCAGCTTCTCTTAGTTTTCTGTGTTAATTCTCATACATCTTGTCAGTCAGATCCCCAACCCTGCAACTGCTCAACAGCATAAAAGATGTTCTGACTTTCGTTTCTCTGAGGGGCACGAGGTCTTTAAGATGATAATTTTGGAAGCAGAAATAAAACTTGAGCTTGAAGTCTTTCTCAGTGACCAGATCTCCAGGTTGACTGCGGTTTTACACTGGTAACATGTGACATTTGGTCTAAATAGCTTCCTCGCTTCATGTGGGACGGCCACCGCAAGGGAATAGGTTGTGTTCCTTACTTGTTTGACATCTTAAATAGCAATTGAGCCTGGAGCTGGTCTTTTTATATTTGATAGCTAATCTCATTGCTTCCATGGTGCTGGGCAGAAGCTGAAATGACTCTTTGAAACAACTTGTGTTTTAATAAGAGCTTTTTTTTTTTTTTTTTCATTTTTTTCAAATTGAAATCACTGACAGCACTAAAAGGCAAGCAATGCATCTCTTTTGGACAGTGATTTCAAGACAGAGCCCTTCGCTCATATTTAGCTGTTAATATTGTCTTGATTTAAAGGCTTTGGTATTTCAGAATGAGTCACGATGGAAACATCCAAGTTCCAACCTAAAATCTCTAGAGTAGCTGACATTTGTAATCACTTTTGTGTGTTGCATTCTGAATACATCTTGGTGGTTATTCTTCATAAAGGGATGTGGTCAACTTGGTTAATTTATATATGTAATATATAATTGATGCTAATGTAACCTAACACAACCAAGAAATTGGTGCTGTCCAGGGTGAGCTCTGCCTTCTCACCAAAACCCTGGGCAACCTTGCAAGTGTCTAGACAGAAGGCTACCTGTCATCATCTGCATTTTTTCCTGCCTCAAACACAAAGAGAGACAGATAGAAAAAACAAAACAAAAAAAACCTCTATGAGTTAGTACCTTCTTTGAAGGTAAATGAAAGATTTGGCAGTAAGGACTTGGGGACTAATGGAGCAACCTGCTATTTCATGCCTATCTCTTATGTAAGAACGTGGTACCTGGTTTTGGCTTTTTGCATCAAGCCCTGTTGGTATGAGATGATGAAGAATGAGCTGTGAGCTCCACTGTATCTTCATTTGCTTTAAGGTTTTTGGAACTCTAAATTCTCCTCCTGTTCTATGTGAAACAGAACAGCATGCGCTGGTTTTGGTCCCTAATAAGTGTTTGTAAGCATGCCATAATGCCAATAACTGTAATTGCTATGATTTAGTCAGCATGGGACGCCCCACTGAATGAGAAGGTCATTCCAAAGCAGTGTTTTTTTCTGAAACAGCTCTAGAGGTTTATTATTTCTTTCTATATTTATGCCCCTCTCTAAAATTTGTCAGAGAGCTGGGAGGATGTCTGTCAAAAAAGGGGGAAGAGACTGCATTTGAGTGATGACTTAAGCTTTTGGTTTTTTGTTTTCTGACATATTTTTCCTAGTTTTAAACTTGAGGGAATCTTCTCAAACTGCATCTGCTTACTTTTGATTCTTGGTAGGGCTAGAACCGCTTTGAAGGAAGCAATTGACTGGGAGTGTTCGTGGTGGTTGAGATTTTTTGAAAAGGATGTGTTTTGAAACTCATCTCTCTTGTCCCTTGCTACCAGGATGGCCAGTCTGATATTTTGTACAAATTTTGGTCTGCAGTAACTCAGACTCTTTCCTCTCAGTTTCAGGCAGCAACAGACTGTAAGTATTCAGTATGTCTGATTTTTAATGTCTTCTGTATTTCTGTTGAATCTGGCATTTCAATGTGCCTGTTGTTTGTTATCTCTTCTATTAACTATAGCTGTGGTTTCTACTCATTTCTGGGTTGGTGAATTTACAACTTACTCTTCTTCTTGTAATTGTGAACCTCCTAAACTATGATGGAGTTTTCAGAAAGAAATATATTCTGGTTTATTAAGTAGTGATAATCTAATAGCAAAAAAGATAATTTTGAGTTTGCCAAAACCATAAATGCTGAATTAATTTGAAAGAACAGTGCTTATCTGTCTTCAACAACAGAAGGCTATAAGTTACGCAGGTCTCATTTTAGCTATTTTTGATATCTTTCTAAGCAGGAACTGAGTTCCTTTCAAATGGTGTGTTGTCTAAGTAGGGATAAATTGTTGACCGTCTGACTATGCACAATATTCTATACACATGTAATAAATAACCATTAGATACAATCAAGGAAGATTAAATAAAAATCACATTATAACATTGGACAGTACTCTTGCCAGTACATAATAAAGCAGCATGCAATTGGACCATAAAGACAAATTACTTTGGTGCTTTCATAAATATATCTTTCCTATTTGCTTGGAGCTTGTAAAGCTAGTCTTTTGCACACCTAAATTAAATAACATTTGCATATATCTTTCTGATCTCAGCTATTGCATTAGCCTTTTGAAACTTGGTCCTGCTCTGCTTTATAGCAGCAATATAATTTTGAAGAAGTAACTGCTTGATTCCTGTTCATGGTTGCTAGGTAACTAGGTGATCCCAAAAGAAAATGTGATCAACTTGTGTTAAAACATATTAATTTGAATATTTGCCTTATGCCATACTTTATCAGCACTGTGTACATACCAGGAGCCTCATATGTTCAAACTGAACATGTGGTAACTGTTCTCAACATAAGGTTTTAAGACTGTAGAACTGTCACGTCAGTTACAATTGCACAATCAACATTTCAGAATTACGATAACTTGTACAAATTATCAGCAGTATATCATCTGACAACTATTCAAACATATTTTATTGCTACTGATTTTTTATGTTCTTTAATATAAAAAGATTAGATTGGATTTTTACACTGCAACTGCTGTTTTTACTTTGCTGCATCTGAGGTTTGGGAAATAATGTTTACAAGAAGTTGATTTTTAATTTTTGAAGTGACACTCTGCATTAGGCATAGGAATGTTCATCTTTTAGCTTGTAAATTCCAAGTGAGGGAATTGACTGACCTCTATCATAAACCTCTGGATCAAATAGTTTGGAGGAAGACTAGACATTATCAGAGAAGTGACAGAAAAATACGATTTTATGACAGAATTTGCAGAGGGTGGTAACATCATTGTCTGCTTTTGTGATGTTGGAGCAGAATTTGTAAACATCATTTTGTCAAAAAGAATTATTTTAGGTCACAATAGATGTGAATCCTCCAGTATTCAAAAGTAGAACACATTTTAATAGCAGAATGGGCTGAGTGAAATAGGGCAGATGTCCAGAACCTGAAAATCTCTGAGTGAAAGGAACAGAGTTAATCCCCTAATATAATGGTGCCATCCATAAAGTATGAGTGATCTTAGATGAAGATTAATATTGGTCATTGAAACAGTTGGACATTTGTTTCATTTCCTGCCACTTGTGGCTTTTCTGACATTTTAGGCTGAAAATAACATTTTTTTTTTTCCGCGGGCTTTGTCATATTTTATTTGCCAAGTGTAGGGGTTGTATTTTTTAGGCACCTTATTTCAAGAAGTTTGCATATAGGCGTGGGCTACCGTCATCAGATTTGGTAGTCTGGCTTATAGAAGTTACCTGGGTCTTTTTAGACTTTGTATCTTGAAAGCTCTACAAAACTATACCTTTTCCACTACTAAGCTAGAAAACCTCTAGTTGTAATCACACTTGATATTTAAATGAATAAGTTCACTAGCAAGCAATCATGACTATAATTAGTATATTTATTGTACAAAATAAAATTTTCGTGTCCAGTTTTTAAGTTGTGGAATTCATACTGGCGCCTTAAAGGCTTGGCTTTGTCAGCTTTGTTTGTTGTGATAGCTCTTAGCACTTTGAAATTAATTATAACTATTACACTAATAATATGCAGAGATAGATGTTGCTTATATGAATCAAATAAATTAGTTTGAACTTAGCAGTGCTTGTTGCTTTCTGTTTTATTTTGCAGCCTCTATGTTTTTGAAACAAGCTTTTGAAGGAGAATACCCTAAATTACTGAGGCTTTATAATGACTTGTGGAAACGCCTGCAACAATATAGTCAAAATATTCAAAGGAATTTTAACACAAGTGGAAGTACCGATCTCTTTGCTGAACTGCAACAAATGGAAGAAGATACACAGGACATATTTATGCAAAAAAAACAAGACTATGAGTATGTATTATGAACTCCAATGTAATAAAAGGTTACGTATTTTTAAGACCTTAGTGTTTAAGACCTTAGACCTTAGCCTCTCCAAGAGGAGGCTTGGGGAGGATCGTACCAGGATGTATAAATGTCCAATGGAAGAATGTGAAGAAGATGAAGGTAGACTCTTCTCAGCAGGACCTAATGATAGAACAAGAAGCAATGGGCACAAACAATAGTCAGATAGATGAAATTCCATTTAAACATAGAAAACACTAGGGAGTTTTACTGGGAGATTGCTCACACACAGGAACAGTTTACCCAGACATGTTTCCATCCTTGGATATGCTGAAAACCTGGCTAGACAGTCAGGAACAACCTTCTCCAGCTGACCCTGCTTTGAGCAGGTTGAGTGGTCTAGGTAGTCCACTCTGTAGCAGTCCCTGCCAGCCTCAACTATTGAGTGATTCTGCAGTGAAACCACAAGTTATTGGAGTGTGCCAGATACTCCATTTATAAGTATACAGTTGGTATGTTTATTACCTCGTAGAAGAAACATAAGAAGATAAGGGTTGTAGGTACCACAAATTTAGTCTGTAAACAGGCTCATCATTGTTTTAGAGTTATGTAAGATCAAATAAATATTTTAGGTAAGATTTCTATTGGCTTAAATATGTTTCTGTGTAATTAGTGGGAGACTTGTCATTGAAATCAGTAGGAGCAAAGTAAAACCACTGTCAGACTTTTTTGACAATGAGGTAAAATGTTTGAGAAAGGCTGGGAGAGCTGGGCCTGTTCAGCCTGGAGAAGAGAAGGCTGAGAGGAGACCTGGTCAGTGTCTATCAGGACCTCAAGGGAGGCAGTGAGGAGGATGGGGCAGCCTCTTCTCAGTGGTGGCCACTGATAGGACTAGAAGAAACGGCCACAAACTGAAGCATCAAAAGTTCCACAGGAACTGAAGGAAAAATTTCTTGCCAGTGAGGGTGCCAGAGCCCTGGCACAGGCTGCCCAGGGAGGTTGTGGAGTCTCCTTCTCTGGAGATCTTCCAAACCCGCCTGGACGCAGTCCTGAGCCACATGCTGTAGGTGCCCCTGCGTGTGCAGGGGGGTTGGACTAGATGATCTCTAGAGGTCCCTTCCAACCTTAAGCATTCTATGATTCTATGAGAGCTGCTACTCACTCATTTTCATCAAGAAATAAGGACTAAAGCTTATTAAAGGTAGGTTTAAGAAGTTTTTCTCTGAGTCTTTATATAAGCATACATAGACTAAGAGAGGTTTTTTGAAGTTTTTTTTGTTTTTTAAATGTATCATTGAACACAAGCCACCTGCTAATGAAATATGTGACTACAAAAATGTCTATGATTGCAATTCTGGATATTTCCCTGGCGGTTTTAGTGTGTCTGTGTCAAGAACAGCTTGAAGTAGGGATTCCACATGGGTCTCATAGAAAGGGCAAAGAACTCTGTTGAACTACACAGAGCAGTTGTCCAAGTAGTTATGGAATTCAAGTGAAAAGCAAGCTGTTGTACACTGTCCGACTATCTTCAAGGGTGTATGTTTAGACAGCAGAAGGAAAAACTAGGTTGGATATTGCAAAATATGCATGCTCTGGAAAGACATAACAATGCTATTGCATATTTCCATTTAAAATGTCATAATTTTGGATTATACCCACAGCCCAGAAAAGGCCTTGAAAGATTCGCTGCAACCGTATGAAGCTGCTTATTTGTCAAAATCCTTATCTCGACTCTTTGACCCTATCAATCTTGTCTTCCCTCCTGGAGGTCGTAATCCTCCTTCTCCTGACGAGCTTGACAGCATAATTAAGACTATAGCCAGGTATGCAAGTAAAATACATTGCAACATACAATTTTCAACATGTTTTTTTCTCCTACGTCATAATTATAGAAATGAAGCAGTAAAAGTTAGATTGCTCTTCAATTATACAAATGATTAGTATTAAAATTACGTCAGGGTTCTTGTTATGCATTTTGTTGTTCTGGAATAACCGGAATATTTATTTAGACTCTTCTGCATATAAACATGAGAAGTTTTACTGGTTTTAGCTTACATAACAGGAGAAAGAAACTTTAAGCATATTATAAATGCCTGATATCATAATTATTCTGATTGTATCAAAGGGAAAATGATATTTGCTTGGCCGCAAATAGTAATCCCTGATGTAAATAATCTAGTAGAGTGAGACAGAAAGATAATGGATGAATGCAACTATTATGCGTAGAACTTGTAAAATGAGATATTTAAATTCCTAGTGGAGTATTTTCCTTGATAAGTTTTTGATAAAGAGTAGTTTGTATAATAGAAACTGAAAATCATGGGCAATATTCCTACCATGTGTGGGCAGGTAATGCTAAAGCCCCACACCTCACTTTTGATTATGTGCTTAGCGCATGCAGCGTCTATTCTTGAAGAGAAAAGGGGAAAAGACCATGAAAATACAAAAGCTTTATCTGAGCTTTCTTGAATGACCTCTAGCTAATGATGTTTGGGGCCCTGCAGAGTTCTCAGAGAGGGGCATATTCTAATGTCAGGGTACCTACTATGTCCCCAGAGGGGCATATTCTAATGTCAGGGTACCTACTATGTCCCCAGGTCTTGGGGTGAGGTGAGTCTCATCACTAGTAGCATGATGGGCACTCGAGATTGGCCTTGGCCTTCTCTGTGGTCTCAGGAGACCACTTAACAAATTCAGCCCCAGCTGAGGGGTGTCTGTGGGCTTCCATGAACATGAAATACTGGAAGCGAGTTAGAATTATTTTTCTCTTTGGATTGTTGCCTGTCATTCCTTTGGGGCCTCTGTTACTCTACCGTTTTACCTAAAATACAGCTTATTAGTTGTGTCAAGCAAAGGCATCCCCTGGGTATTTCTGCAGAGCTCATATTATTCCAGAGTTGAATGACTATGTATTCACCTGTGATGTTTGAAGACTGCTGCCAAACCTTGAATGTAGTTAATTGCAGTCAATATTTTTGAATGGAATTACTAATAGAGAAGGAGATTTCATGCTGAAGTGTCACTCCTAAACTTTGCTCATTTTTACCAGGAACACTCTGCACGTAAAATTCCCAAATGACTTGTTAAACTGTAAACTGAATTACAGTACTTATAAAACTTTGGTTATATGTGTTACTATCTCTAAATTGCTACACCATGTAACTGTGAATTAATAGATAATTTCCTGTCAATTAAATACAATACTATTTAGTTTTTAACTAAGATTTGCAATCTTTGATTCCAGTGAGCTCAATGTGGCTGCTGTTGATCCAAACCTCAGTTCAGCTGTGGCAAAAAACGTGGCAAAGACCATTCATCTCTATGGTGTAAAGTCAGAGCAGCTTGTAAGTAATTCAAAATTTCTAAAATCTTCTGTTTTTTTATATAAAATGTTTTCCTTTTTGTACCTTTACCATGTAACAATCATACAATCTAGATAGACAAAATCATTGAATTAGCTTCCCATTGTATCTGAAAAATTTCAGTTAAATTGTTTTCAGATAAACACATGCAGGTCTACTGACAGCAAAAAAAAAATGTTTATATAACTCCAAATTGAACTTACCGTATTGATTTACCTCAACCATTCTGTGATTCTGTGATTAAAAAGATTACAAAATTCTATTGGTCTTCAAGTAAAATTAAGACAATTCCATTAAATTTAATATTTTCCAGCATTTAGTAGTCCATCAATTACATGACATATCTTCTTTATGCTACTAAAACCTGGACCATTCAGATGCTGTTTTTTTCAGTATCTGCATGAGAATTTGGGCAAGTTTTTTTCTTAGTGCATACTTATCTGACACTTCCTTTGGTGTGTGTTTGCTGCTGTCACCTGCTTCCAGTGATTTGTCATGCGCTGTTGTGTAGTGGGAGACAACAGAGGAAGGGGAGGGGCGTCCCCAGGAGCCAAGTGGAAGGACAGTGAATATCATCATGTTATGAGAAAGTAAGATTAACAGGTTTCCAGTGAAGTTGGTGCTTTAATTCTGTAGAAATTAAAACTAATTTGTACAATATGCAGACTTGCAAGAATTGGAGAAACTGCTTGTATCAAGGAGTTCTCTTCAGCAGCTTTAACTCTGAAAACAAACTCGGATTTTGATAACATTCATTTACTGCTTGGTTCATTTAAAAACACAGATACTTGCTAACAGTTTTTCACAGCAAATGGTGAAAAATATGCCAGGAATTAAGTTAGTAGGGATTCTGTTTACCTTTGAGACGTGTGCTGTCTTTGAATGCCTATATAAAAATGAAATCCAGTAGCAAACACTTTGTGTACCATATCTGTTGGATGAATTATAACTTGAAAACTGGTATTTGTAGAAGGAACAGAAGTGGAACAGCCATGAAGGTCATAAAGAGTATTTAAAATCTAAAAAGAAACATACATGCTTATGTTATTTTACTATATATTTAGAATATAGTTACTTAGCTGGCTATTCCTTTACAAACACTGAATCATGATTTCATAGGACTTCATACTTCCTCAGTGAAGTTTGCTAGTAAAAGATATCAGGATATTCTGTAGGTTGCTCTACTCGATATGAGTAAAAAAAACAGACTCATGTCTGTATTTATGTTTGTGGAGTACCAGCTGGTATATGCACTTAGTTACTTGGCTCAGAGTACCGTTTAACATTGTAGGTTATGTTAGAAAATGGCATTAAACTGGAAAAAAGTAGACCTCTCAGCTGTGCCTGTGAAAGCACTGAAGTCTGTTGTGCTCATCATCTCTGTTAGGACTTCTGTTTGGCCAGTGTTTTGTTCAAGAACATTTATAATTTTGTGGTCAGCAGGCTGGCAAGTTCTTAAAATCCTGAGAAAAAGGATACGCAGAAATAAACTGACAAGCATGTGATTTGGGGCTTTGGTTTTAAACTAAATGAAAGCAGGACTAAATGGAGCCTAAAGCTTTGAAATTGCTGATTTGAATAACTCTGCAAGTAAAACCTAAACCTGAATAACCAAGAGATAGGATTCCTTGAACTGGCAGGATGAACTTGAATGCCCATCAAGAACCTGCCTGCAGATAGAGAAGCCATATAAGCTGTGTGTTGCACCACAATAGAAAATGGTTTTGTTTCCCTACTGATAGCCATGCTAAAACTTTCAAAACTAGAAGGGCTCAACTCAGATGCTGTCACAGGTATTTTGTGCTGTCCTCAAAGTGCTGAGATGTCTTGCCTGGCCTCCAGCTGCCTTTCCAGGGCACTGCTCTCCCACGTCCTGTGCCATTTTTTGCCAGCCCTGTTGACATCACTTAGCGCATCTTACTGTTCTTTTGCACCTATTTTTAAGCAGCCAGATTGAGCCCAAAATGCCTACTGTGAAGAACAGGAGCTATGTGGGACATCACTGTTTTGTTACGTTTTTGTGGCATAACCTAAAATGCAGTTGTCATTCAGTCCAGACTACAGAGACAACTTTATAAAGCTGAGAAGAGTGTCTGAATAATATATCCATTGAGATGCTTGAAATCTGAGAGCCCAGTACAGCAGAGGTAATGATGGAAATTAAATTTCCTGGAGGAATTCACAATTAGTTTTGGTCCAAATTAAAACAAAAAGAATCTCAAAACCTTTAGTGAAGGAAGATGGGTATGGGGGAAGACACTTTTAAGTCATATGAAATTTTTTATGTTTTAATTTTATGATGTTGCAAGTGGTTTTGAATGATGAAAAAATGAAATGTGCAGTTCTAAAAATGTGGAAATTAGATGTTCTGATATAAAGAATTTTTGTAAAGAAAATTTTCTGTAAAGAAAAAAAAATTTTTCTGTAAAGAATTCTGTAAAGAATCTTTCACTTCCTTCAGGATGAGATAATGATTTCACAAAAAGGAATTCCAATTTACTAAGATATTTGGTTAATCACTGTTTCTCCACTTAGTTTTAGAGAGGACAAAAAAAAAATTCATATTCAGGACTCAAAGATTTCAGCTTTGAGTAAATGCAGAATGTAACATCTGCATTTGTAGTGCTATAGTGCTTCTGCTAAAGCAAAAATAAGAAAATTGGCCTTTTACTATGCATCCCAAATGATTGTTTCTATTGCTTCTGAATTTGTAGCTTTGAAGATTTTGCTTCTAAGACTTCCCCCCATTAATAACTAGTTATTGGCATGCCTGAGACCAATTCTTGTATTAGTCAGTTCAAATGATTTCAAAGAAGATGTAAGTAGCAGTTCATGAGCAGCAGGTGGGTATAATCCGCTGCTGGGTGAATCCTTGGCTAACTCATTGCCGATGGTTGATGTGGTTGGTTTATGCTGTGAAACACTCTGAGTTACTGTCCTAACTGCACTTAATGCAATTGCAGATGTTCTTGTTATATAGAGTTCCAAGGAATAGTTATGCATTAGGTTAAGAAAAAAATATATATTTCTGTTTATTTAAGAGTAGTACCTTTTAACTCCACTCTCTATGACATGTTTTGTTATGTGTTGCCGAGGAATTGTGCTTGACATATTTTCTGTGTGCCATTATTATTTTGTCTCTTCTTGTTCACCCTTTCCATAAATCAAGAAGCAAAAACATCCTCCTAATGATTGCCGACATTGCTAGACTTCTCTTTAGTCACTGTTTCTACATCCTTCTTATTTCAGATTGTAGGAGAGATTATCAAATCTGATCATTGTATTTTAGTTGAATAAGAGTTGCCTTCTCTACATTTCACATTCAGGCACATGGCTTATTTTTTTAATGTAACTGCTGCTTACTGAGCCAGAGTTTGCTTACTAGCCATTTTTTCACATAAGTGAGGTGGGCCAGATAAAAAGAATACGAACGTGCTTGTACTTCCTGTATAAACCTACGCATGAGCCTTTCACAAGAAACCTGTCAGCCCCCCTTCCTGAAAACCAAAAAAGTTGGGTAAGTTGATTTTGATTGAGAATCCCTGGTGCTTTACAAAAGAGAGGAGCCAATAACACTCCTTGTTGCAGAAATGTTGACCCATATGTGTAGTTGAGAAGAGACAAACAGAAAAGAGCTCACATCTCACTAACCTATTGAATGCCTCTGACACAGCAGCTGTAATTGCATGGCAGGTTTCTGTAGGTATGGCTCTGCAAGAATGTTCCATAATCAAGAAACGAAGAGATTTTGGCTGTCTGTTTTTGGAAAAGATGCCGAAGTCCTTTAAATTCTCACTTAATTTTGTCCTTATGCCACTTTAAATCAGATTTCTGTTTTATATATATAAAAATCTAAATGACAGTCACCTGTTGAATGAAACCAAGAAAAAATGTGTTTTCCTGGTCGATTCCCTGTAATACAGTCTTTTATGGTGCTGAAATTTGAATTTATTTAAAATGTTGCAATTCTCATTCAAAATCTTTCTGTTGCAAGTTTGCAATCACTGTGTTTCAGTTTGACTGTTGTTAGAGATATTTCTCTTACTGGTAGAGATGTCTTGCAGAGGGAAGTCATGAAATCTTGAGGTTTAAAAGTTTTGGAATTTTACAGAATTTTTGCTTTTGCCAACAAGGAGAAAAATAAATTGTAAGATAATTCTCCTCATAGAGATTGAAGGTGGAAGAGCCTTATTTGGTCATCTAGTGGAGTCCCTTCCCAGCACAGTATTATTCCCAGCAGTATTTCTAGTCTGGATTTTGGTTGTATTCTTTCTGCCTTTTGAGGAGTGATGATTTCACTTAGCTCATATACTGTGAGGGGTAATGTAAGTACTGTATGTTCTCCGGGTTTGTGCTATTTCTGTCAGCGCTGCGTGTGGGTGGGTTGCAGTACCCTAACACACCCACCAATCGCACAGAGATGAAACGTGTTGTGCTGCGAGCCTGAAAATGCAGTTGTTTAGAGAAGATGCGGTTCTCCCACTTTTGGAACCTTTGAGACCTCTTACTAATTTCCTCCCTAAATTCATCCTGCCAGACTATGTTTATTAGTTGTAATGGGAGTCCCCCAGCCATCCCTCCCTATCAGTATCGGGGTTACTGTGTCTTCCTGCCTCTTCCCACCAGCAGGCCCAGCTGTCAAAGACCAAACAGCCGGTCACCTTGTGACCAAAGAAGAAGTAAACATTTATCGACAGGAATAAGACTGTAAAAATCAGGTTGCCCAGCTGCTTTCCCAAGCAGGTGGGCATGATTATGCTATCAACTTCTGGAGATCTGAACTCTCTCAAAAGTCACCTTTGTACGTGGGCGCGTAAGGGAGTGCCAACATGATTTTGGCGGACACAGAATCCCTCTGCTGTGGCCACAGATGTCCGGGCACATTCTAGCTCCTCTCCAAGCCCCGGGGACTAGCTCAGGCCTGGCACCACGCTGAGCACAACCTTCTCATTCAACTTCGAGCACGAGCAGCGCAAGTTCGTGTCTGCTTGAAGTACAGGCAGAGCCAGAGCCTACTTGACACTAGGGCAGAGCCGTGATTTCCTGTAATTTGAAAAAGTTCCTAAGTAAGGAATATTTATATCTTGTGAAGTAATATCTTCTGGAAAAGTTTGGTTAAAAAGGGACTACCAGACAAAAGCCTGTCGGCAGACTGACAGTGGGAATCTTCCCAGTGACAGACTCGCAAGCGTAGAGAGGAAACGGAAAAAATGGAGAAGGTAGGTAGTTGTCATGGAGAGGGAGGAAATAGAGACTTGGAATTGTTCTTCCATTCCTCTAATTAGATGTGGCTGGACTTGTGCGTCATATATCATACAAAAGTTGAAGATTGAGGTGGCATCCTGAAATAGGGGCTGTGGGCAGGGCTCTGGGAGAGCTAATCCATCCTTTGCCCGTAGCTCATGGCACTGACTCGTCCTCTCATCAGGATTTTAGCCTTGGCAGTGAAGGTGGGATTTTCTGGTTATCAGGCTTGCCTAATAACAACCACTAGGAAAGTTTTAAGCTCTGAACAGAGGAGAGAGTACAGTCCTTACTAGTGTTTTGAAGAATTCTTCCCCTGAATTTTTTTTTTTTTTTAAAAAGAATGGCACTTCATGCATTTCAGCTATATTTCAAAGTTAAAATGATAAATACCCAGGAATAGAAGTAAATTTTGAGAAGGCAGATTAAAGAGCTGACATGAATAACTCAAAAAGTAGAGGCTTCTCACCAAAGCCCAAATAGTTGTCCTGTATTCTCCAAAGTCTTTGGCTTAAATATTTAAGGCTTCTGGTACTGAACTTGCCAAAAGACAAAATCAGAGAGAAAACTTGACATTCTGGTTCCCAAAACATCAGACCCCTGTACACTTGGTGCACACAGAAATGTATATAGGTTTTTCTTTGGTAAACTACGTTTGTAGATTCTGTTATTTTGAGGAAAAAGTCTGCATCGGCTGATCCATGTGATAGAGTAGAGAGTAGGCAGCCTTCTTCTCACTATCCTGGGTCTCAGTAGTATATTGAGATTCGTTTGCATTTACTTAAGTAAATATCTGAGTTATGCAGTGTTATATATCTTTTTAGAACATATACAGATAGTAGAGCACTATGCAGTAATGTGCTCCTACTTGGCCAGGTGTGAAAAGATTCGTAGGAAGTAACTGAGGAACTTTATTTTTAAACTTTAATCTAGTTAAGTATTCAGAGTTGTTTTACACCATCCGAAATCTAGTGACACCTTTGTATTGAAAATAATTCACATATGCCTTAATCAAAGTAGCTCTGATATAAAAATATATTATTTCTGATATTTTATTTCTAAACTTTGCTTTTTCCTAGAGTTTGCTTTCCAACTAACTGGAAGTATACTAACTAGCGTTACTGGAGCTGTATTAGTGTGAGGTGTTGTTATCCACCATGGGGGATGAGTAATACGAATGTCATCATTGCTTTTAATGCACTGCTCTCTAAGAAAGCAAATATTACAAAAGAGCAAGAGACAAAGAAAAATGGTAACCATTCATTGTCCTTTAAACCTCTCCTTCAGAGTGAAATGCTGATATATCCTAATCACTCCCTGCTTGTCCCCAAATGATCTGGATTTGCTCTTAAGACAGAACATGAATGTGGAAAGAAAACACATAGCTGCCATTCAGAACAGAAAAGGGAGCATTTCTCTAAGGTCTGCTGCTTACAGAAGTGCTTTCTTTGCCAAAGTAAAGGAGCCTGTCTCATCTGTTTGAAGGTAAATTGAAACCTGTTCGGATTTGTATTGGCCTCACTTCAGGGACCAGCAAAATGTGTCCTTTTTGCTGCAGAAAGGCTCTGTATTAAATTGTTCTGCGCTGTCACACGAATGTTAATGCTACTTGGGCTCTGTCGGTCGAGAATCCAAGACAACACAGATTTGTGACTGACACTCAGGACTCCCAATTGCTATCAAAGCCATGAGCTTCCCAGTTTCCAATGTGGGACGGGAGAGCAACGTGTGTCCTAGTAATGAAAGGGGCCTGGGAGTGTTGTGGGACTCTAGGGCCGACGGTGCAGAACAAGGTGCCTCCTGCTAGCGAGGCCTCGTACCCTACAGAATGCAGTGGTTGCCCAGCTGGGCTCTTGTGGAGATGCCCTTGGCAGGAGGCATCTCCTGAGCGTGGCTGGGCATTGCTTGGGAGAGCGACCAAACACGTCCAAGGACCAGCCTTGCAGTTCGTGAACCAGAGACCAGGATCCCCTCCTGACACTGCTTCATTTATTGCTATGGGTGTAGCCAGTACGTGAGTGACAGACATCAGACAGACGTGAATCTCACTGACAGTGAGATGCATGCAAAGTCTATTAAAAAGGAAGCTTAAAATGCTGTCAGATTAAGGTATTTTTTTCCTGCATCTCCGATGAAGGAATTATTTCTGATGTAAATAATTCTCTGAGGTACGGTGAGGAGATGCTGTTTTCTTCTGTGGTGAAATCACTTTTGGTCCCCAGATTTCTTTAGACTTCAGGACCATCAAAAGATATGCTTTCCTAAACACATTTTTCTATCTGTAATGCTTGTCAGCCAGAGTGGAGTTATTTTCAGGTAGCATATGCTGTCTCTACAAGAATTTTAGTCCTTGAAAAGTGCACAGTTGTCTGTGTATTGTGGCGACTCAAAACGTTGCTGGACGAGTGCTAGGAAATTCTGGGATATTAAATCTTTTCAGTGTTCAGGAGTTAAATGCTTTTTTAAGTAGCCATTTTTTTTTATGCCAATTCAGTTGGCACCTTTTGGGACACCAGTGCACCCCATCCCTCTGCAATTTGATAATCTATTTTTAGTGAACGTAATGGATGGCTACATAGGCTGAGGAGCATCTATCTATCTGTCATGTTCAGATATTTTTAGAGCGCTGATCTTTGTAATGCTGATCAGCACCAAATGTGTTATGTAAGATTAGCATCAAAATATATATAATGGGAAATCAGCTCTGCTATATCCGTTCTTAAATTATTTTTAGTATTGCCCACAAAACTGGCATGGCTCAGTGCATCTCCCTGCCACTGTGTTTGTCCCTGCCCTGCAGGAGCCAACCTTAAAGATGAGGTTCTTGTCCCTCAGACCTTTCCAGTCACAGATCTCTTTCCTAGCGCTTCAGATAAGATCAGCAGGCAGCGCTATGTGTTGGGGAGATTTTAATAAATGCCTGCTTTCCACTAGCACCAAAACCGAGAAAGCCAATTCGTCTGTTGTGGCCCTTCAGGCAAGCCAGTTTGTATGTGAACTTGTGACCTACAGGTGCAAGCTCCTGTAGTCTCCTTTTCTTTCATCTTCAGCTACTGTTGCTTTCTGTAATGCTTCACTGGATTAATCTCTTACTGTTACCAGTAATGGCCATTTTTAATGGATACTCAGCATTAATATCTTCCTATTAAATATCTTTGGTCTATTAGCTGGCTGTCCAAAATAGGTCAGAATAGATTTTCTTTTTTGAATTTAAAGGGGCACACGGTGAGAAAACGGATCTTATGCTTCTCAAACCACTCCAAGAATTTTATTTTTGTCTTTTAAATTAACTCCAAAAAGACTGATCCTTTCCTTGGAGTGTGATGAAAAGCCAGTTGGTAATTACTGAGGTTTAAAGTACATGACAACTTTCTGCACATCCCACCCGTCATCATAAGTATTTCTGATACTGAGGCAGATGAGGCTTAATTTTTTTTCTGTATTTTTCTTTGCACATTGAGGGTGCTCCAGATACGTGGTAGTCACTGGAAAATGGCCTGCGGCTTGTCTGTGGTGCTGGTGTTTCCAAAGCTTCGTTCTGTCATGCTGTGGCTTCACTGGTCTTTCAGAATCTCTCCCTGAGATTACTGTTACGTGCGCTCTGCTTTTTGTTTTTAACTTTATTGTTCAAAAATCGTGTGTTATTTATTGATGCTTTTTCTCAGTTTGTAAACATTCTTTCAATGAAGAGAATGGGGAAAGAAAATGCTAAAAGACCAGCTGGAATTTTCTGCTAAAAATCTGAACTGAGAAAGAAACAGCATCTTTACATGGAGCTTTCACAACATCATTTACAGAAGAAAAAGTGTCTGTCATGCTGAATTAGGGGAATGAAGATATAAATAGGATGTGTGCAGTGAGTTTTATAGATTATAAGGAGAATAGTTTGTTTGTGTCCAGAATGTTGGACTGCACTAAGTGGGCTACCCTGCTCTCCACTGTTTGTGCCCCTGTCTGCCTAGTCATAAGTAAAAATATCCATATCGTATTGCAAGAAAGATGTCAGTGTAGGAGGGCTGTAATTCGGGCTTGTTAGGGAAATGGAAGAAAATTAAGACCTTATTTATGGAGTAGAGTGTTTGTTGGGTGTCTTTACCAATATGTATCCTTAAGGAAAACTGCAATGTATGCGAAACAAAAAAAATTTCACTCAGTTCATACCAGTTCTCTGCTTTTTGTTGGTGCGGACTGCCTATCAGTTAGGATGTTTACTGGCTTGACAGTTTGGTTTGGGATATCTCCTTTTTTTTTCTCCCCGATTCCTGTGATACAGCTAAATTTAGCTAGCTGAATAATTCAATGAAGTGGGAGAGAATGGTGAGGAGAAGGAGAGAGGAAAGATTTCCTGGAACGGAATCCTTCCTGTAAAGGGAAAATACTGTTTGTATATTGGAGTTTTAGTACCAGATTTAAATTCCAGCAAGTTTATGAGGCCTGTGATGGTTTTGAATTGAAAAGCATGATGGATCCTGACTGTGATGGCAGAAGGTAAATTTCTAATTGTCATTTTTGTTATGTGGTCTTACAAGAATTAATCCACGTCTTGGAAGGTATATTTTTGAATATATTGAACTGTGAGCTTTCCTTTGAGGATGAAACGCAGTTCAGGACATATTGCAACAGTGAGATTTGTCTGACAGCTCCAGGGATATGTGCTGAGTCCTCCTGTCTACACAATGAATATTGTGAACTTTGGAAAAGAGAATGAAAAGCAGTGAGCTTGCAAATAGCCAGTAACAGTAGTGAAACGATGCTTAGGAAAAGATTTTCTTTAATTAACAACTCAGTTATGATGGTATAAATGCTGTGAAAGATGAAGTTTTCCTCTGTCCTTTCTGAGATACAGATATTAATGTTTGTATTGTGTTAAAGCAGTTAATTTGAAGACATGGCATTGCTGTCATAGAAAACATGCATCTGTGCTGCTTAAATGAGAGAAGGCGTAAATATGTATTCAGCATTGGGCACATTAAAGGAAGGCATTAATAGCTATTTCAGTGGGGTGTGTGGGAGGCTATTATGTTGTAAAATAATTTCAGGAAAGAGTAGTATTTTGCTGTACACTAATAAAAACTAAAGATAGCAATGGGTCTAGTTGAAAATAATCAGAGGTCTGATAAGGTTTTGTAAATTCTGTTCTTTTCAATGGAAAGATCACAAGAGTTTTGTAAGAAAGGCCTTTTGAAAGCTAATTACCATATTGCCTAAATTTACATAGAAATTCCTAGCTCCTAAGACCACCACTCCCACCACCACCCCCAAGTTTTGAAGTTAAATTACAAATCTAGAGGAAAGAATGACATTAAAAGTAACTTCATGAAACATTTTCTTCATTCTCATGTTGCCTTTTGCTGGTGAGAGCATGACTCACCTAACACATGTGCATTTTTTTTTAAAAGAGATACTGGCTAAACTCCAACAAAAAAATTATCCAAGCAGAAAAGGCTCGGTTTGAGTGCACTATAACTTGGTTTTATCTTGCTGGGAAAGGGGATTAAAAGACTTCTTTGAACATGTAATTTTGCTAACAGGTAGAGGAAGAGCAAGACTGCATGATCCTTACAGTATTTTGTATAGTGCTCTCTGAATTACTTCATACCAAATTAAATTCTGTGATTCAGAAGGAATATAGGTATGTTTAGTTGAATGCATGTCATTACTTTGGAATGTCACAACTTTGGAACAACTCATAAATTAGAGTTTGACAATGTAAAGCTCGTTTGAAATTTCCACAGTGGTAAAGGATTATAATTGCAATTAATGCATGGACTGATGCAAATGGCATTTAAGTAAGCTGGTTATGGGTTTTATGTGTAGGTGAAAATCACTCTACCACGTTGGATCTGCCATTCTCTTGTGTTTTGGGAATGGATGTCTCCTCTTCTCTGTAGGTGCCTTTTCAGTATTCTCCGTTTGGTTGGGGCTAACAGTTATTTGGGTCACATAAAATATGATTAATCTTTTAGTCATTAATTTGGCAAGCATGAAAAAATCATTACGTTGTTACAGTCAGAGGCATCAGGATCAACACACATTGTCCTTTGAAATCCTCCTGAGATTTGGTTTAGTCAGCTGGAGACAT
Source organism: Nothocercus julius (assembly GCA_013398735.1). NCBI lineage: Eukaryota > Metazoa > Chordata > Aves > Tinamiformes > Tinamidae > Nothocercus > Nothocercus julius. The sequence continues at coordinate 1,660,557 of VZSV01000101.1, forward strand.
CTTGAAGTCTAGAAAATACAAATAAAAGGGACATGATTTTCAAAAGCTGACAAATGATTCCAGCTGCTTTAGGTCCAGGATATTCTTTGAAAGAACTGGTTTTAGGTGAATTAGTGCCAAATACTTTCTGAAAGAGCTGTTTTAAATTGTCTCATTTAAGGACCATGAACCAGTACTCGGCTGTTGATTTTATCCAGTGCATTTTGTCACAGATGATTCAAAGATTTAGAGATAAATGCTATGTTTTCTGTTACAGAAAGCCCTTTTCCATTTTTCTTCCATGTCTCCTGCTTTTGAAGATACTAAGGAAGGAAAAAGAAAAACAGAAATACCCCTGAAGGAACAGTTAGATGGCACCAGTTTTTCAGGCATGAATAGTATGAACGTGTTGCTTGCTCTTTTCCTTGGTCAAAGACCTAAATATCCCTCTCATGTTATTTTTAGTTATTTTTTTTTTCTTCCCAAGGAATGGCTCTGTTTTCTATTAGATTTTGAATGCTGTCACCTAATAGATCCTCTCCTATATTCCTAGAATATGGGAGATACTGTTTTTCTGAGGAAGCAAAAAAAAAATGTGTGGAAGCTACAAGAATGCCCTGGAGGGGAACAGAATATTTTACTGTACATTTTAAATTATTGCCTGAGCCCATGGCTTATTCTTTTCATGTCTTGAAATATTTCTTCTTCTTTGAAAAATTGATAGTTACTTCAAGAACATAAATACTTATTTACGATCTGTTCTTAAGTTTTATTTGGTATTTTTTAAAGCAAAACTTTTTTTTTAATTTAGTCAAAGAACTAATTTATCCTTGACATATCCATTGAAGTCTTGCACTTAGAACCTCTAAACTGTGTTTCTGTGCTTTTTTCAGTTTGCCCGCTAAGTAGCCAATAGTCTAGCTGGCGTGGCTGAAGTTAAATGGTGTCATGTTTTTACATAAAGCAACAACCTGATTCCAGTAAACTTGTTTTTCTTCAATGAGATGAGATTGCAAAACATTCCTTCTGCCATATGAAAAACATTAGACCCGGTAGGAAATCATCCCAGTTATTTGTAGTTTATGGGAGAAATCCCAGGGCCAAGCCCTATTGACTCAGAAACTCTGTAAGTGGATTCTGTGTTTTATAATAAGTTGTAGTGATCAGGCAGGAGGCCAAGTACCAGATGGATTGATTGCTTTCTGCCAGAGGTATGGCCACATGAGCTGCCTCTGTTAGGAATGTATTTATTCCTGAAAATGTCAGCTTGACAATTGGAGTTCAATTTGTGCTATCAAAACACATTAGTCTCGTGATCTTAGAGCTAGATCAAATGCTTTGTCGAGAGGCACTACTTTAGTTGTATTTTGATTTAGATCTTCTCAGTACTCCTTCTAAATTATGATGTTATTGCCTGCTCTTTAAAGAGTGGGTTTGCTGAAGCTCTTTTAGATTAGAGAAATGAAATAAATGGAGTTCTCTGAATCTGACATGAAGGATACACTCCACTCAAGATCTTAGTGTGAAACTGAGCTTTTCCACAAATTTTTTAATCTGTGAAGGCAATGGTAGCAAAACAACCAAATCTTTCTTCTGAGCTGCCACCTGTTGCAAGAGGGGAAAATAGTTGCTTGGAATCAATGTTAAATTATAAACTCTTGAAAAGATTTATCAACAGACTGAGTTTTTCTATGGGAAAGAAGACAAACTCAGCATTTATTATAGCCTAAGAGAGAAGACTGATGATTTGACTCATGCCGTAAACTAAATTCTACCTTCACAGCTTTATGCTGAAAACAAGAACTTAAAGAAGTTGTATCACAGCACATGCCTCACCATGTGAGATCAAATCTTGCTGCCAAATTAAATGTTTGCTCATAAGGATTGATCATAAAAAAGAGTAAATCCAAGAAGACTAAATCTAGGTGTTTCTAAGACATATTTCCAAAGCGGGGTGCAAGTAAATCCATAATGTGAAAATTAATCTTACCTCACTTTAGACAGAATAGATACCTCTATCTTCATTATTAATTTATACTCCCTCTATAGTTAGTGGAGAGGAATCGATACTTACAGGTGCATTTACTCCTCCCCTAACAGAGGGTCTCTAGAATAGGTTAGCTGGGTTATTCGGTGCGAGTATTTATTTCTCTCATTTATGGTTTCCGGTATGTGGTCAGGCGAATCACTTCTGAGATCTCTGCCGGGTAACACACTGGCCAGACATGAGTTGCATGCAATTTTGAAGCAGCGTGACTGTGTTAGTGTACTGAAAGATCCTGATGAATAGAAGCTATTTTATTGAAGGAATTTGGTCGGAGCACAGTGCTGGTCATGGCTTCCAGTTTCTTGACCATATCAGGCATGTCAGCTTCTGTGGAATTACTGGATTCCAGGACAAGTCTTCTAGTGTAGCTTCCTCCAGCCAGGTAGCTGTTGGTTTCAACCTGCCAAACGTCAACCTCCTGCCTTAGGGAATGTCCTCACATGGTTCTGAGAAAAGCAGTACCTGCAGTGTTTCCTTCTCATTTTGGTCTGAGCTGCACTTTGAGTTTTCATGGAGTGCTTCGTGTCCCTCTGTGGAACGGACGCTCATGTTCGCGTTCTTCAGGGTGCCACAAGTCTCAGTGCCTGTCCTAGTGCCCGAAGGAATGGTGTAAAAACCTTGGCCAATATTTGCCAGCAGGAGACATTTCTGCCTCACTGGCATCTCATATTGACAGTTGTAGGTTGTGTTCGGAGGTTAGTGCTGACTGGTCGTCCGCTTTCAAACTGGCCCTTGTTGGAGAATGGAGTGCCTGTGCTTTGCTAGTGCCCATGAAATTGCTCTAAATATTAGACAAAGTATGAGGTAAAAGTGAAGAAGGCCCACTCAAGTGAAAGCAAGGAGGTTAGAGATTTGGAGACGGATGCAGAGAAGTGGAACAGTCAAAAGCCCCTTGTTTCCACTCGGTCAAGTTAAGCTTCGTCCTGGTTCCTTTTCCCCGTATCCTTTTCAGCTAGCAGGCTCGTGCCAGGCTAACTCCCAAAGTGGCTGGCAGTACCCTGGGAGGAAGCTTTGCCTTCTAGTTTTTCCTTTCCCAAAATAAATTCAGATTTGTCCTTTCTGTCCTCCGAGTTTCTGTTGAGCATAAATGCACCCCTATAGCTTGCAATTCTTGATACATGTGACTGATCGAAAAGACATCAGGCTTTGTTTCATACATTGATGCCCTCATGGTTGGCATTCCACGAGATTGCCTTGGGACTGTGTCTCCAGCCACGTGGATGTGGCTTCACACTTACTTCACTTCATCTATTTACACAGTGCAATCCCCCGCAGACATGTAAGAGTGACATTGCCACTGTGCTTATCTGCACAAACTAGATATAACACAGAACTTTAGAATTACTTGCTATGTGAATGAGAATGATGACCGTGGTTCATTGACAGAACCCCATACGGCAGGAAGCAAGTGAACTGGCTGGATGATAGTGTGTTTAAATAAATGGGACATAAACATAGGTTATTGAAACTAAGGAGACTCATTGATGGCATTTGCTTATGTGGATAAAGGATTTTATAATGGATATCAAAGGATTCAAGAATTCAGTCTGAATCCATGCTAGTGGCAAGGTGGATGTACAGAAACCCTGCTGGATAATGCTCTGTGCCTTATGGCAAGACGTTGAACTCGCTGTGGTGACAGGTTTGGGAATGAACTGCCGAGACTGCTGCATGGGGGGCATGTCCGTGGTCAAACTTCATGAGAAGCAGCCTCAGGAAGCCCTGGGCTGTCAGGTCCAAGGGCCAGGTGTTTTCAGATGGTGCCTGTGTAATTGTGTACTACTGCTGAGTGCAAAAGTTTCTTGTTCCTGCAGAAGGGCCTCGCTTGTCACTTAAGGGGTAAGCTTTTTACCAGCAGGAGAGAGAGACATTGACATTTTGAAACCATTATTCCACGAAAAAGGAATTGTGAGATCTTTACAATCAACTCTGAGGGACTAAAATTTAAGAGGTTAGGATGAAATACTTCGCTGTTCTAATAGAGTGTCTCTTATGCTTAGTAACTGTAAATGTTCGGAAAAACAGTTGCTTGTGTTGAATGGTCTGCACAGCGCTTAAAAAAAGATACAAAAAGAGTTTGTGGGAATCTGTGAGTATGGTCAGCTGCATGGACAGGGTGTTTTTCTCCACAGCTGCTTGGTTATTAATTTGTGAAGCTATAAATATGAGAAATAGAATTTTAAAAACTATTCAGGTCTGTCAGACTGAAATACTGGGAAGCAAACAGAAATGCACCTAGATTATATGGCTGTTCTCATCAGGAAGGAAGGAAGCTGCTGGAGAAGATATACTATATTTATCTGCTAGCCTAAAGATGCATTCTAATGTCAAATGAGATGCTGAAAAGCTGTTTTTCTCTGCAAAAGCTGCAGAAATATATTTATTCTGAAATAATCTTTAAATTTGAAGAAATTGGAATGAACTGATATTGTCACTGTGATGCTTTGCATAAAATTGTGTTTCTGTGTGCTTGCAAGAACTTGTCTAAAGCTTCATTATCAGCAATGTTGGCAAACTCCAGGTAACTTTGCTTGTGTGATATCTGTGTTTATGCTGAATGGAAGCTGTGAGATGTACAAGAATAGCCTTTCACTGGTAAAAATTTATTGTTTCACATAAGAATTTTATGTTATGTTAAGAATTTTTATGTCTATTCCTTTTTTTTTTCTTAAGCAATTTAGTAAAGGTATTTAGTTTTAGAGCAAGAGTCTGTCATAGGAGCTACAGCATTGTTGTGAAGACATGCTTCGTAAAAGTCTTTTGATGACTTGTTCAGTGAGCTGGGTATATTTTTGCTGAGAGAATTTTGGAGCTGGGCCTCCTCAGAACTTTTCTGGAGAATAGATTTGTATCCTGAAATATAAATATAGCTAGTGAGGTAATTGTACCTCAGTAAAGCCTTGTATTAATAGCAATTCTTGCTGTAGTATTTTGAAATGCTTTTTCTAGAATTCACATCCTCTTGTATTTTTGTTTGTTTGTCTGTAGCTTTCTGTACATAAGAAAATTTCTAGTTGTTTTCCAATTACAGTTTATTTTAAATAATAAATATATGCTGTGATATCCTTACAGAACTATTCTGTAGAAATTTCTATTTCTCTCTCATCGTGGATCCTTGATTTCTGTGGAGTTGATAAAAAATGCATGCATTGTGGAGTTTAAGCATGAAGAAGTTCTCTTTGATTTTTGCTGAGTGATTCATACATAGAGCTCTCCTTAATGGCAAAACTTAACAGTTTTGGTCCTTGCATTTCTTTTTCCTGTGCATGTACAAAGCATTAATGTGTGCACAGCTGTAAGCCACCTATTAGAAGAAAGGGAGTTTTTACTGAGAGGCTTGAATGGTTGTTAGATGTGTGGACAGAAAGATAGGGTGCCATTTCCAGGTCTGCTGCTGGCTTCGACCGTCTCCTCAAATAGGCAACCTCAGCTGATTCTTAGGTTATGATGCTTGAGACGTGCTGGGACTGGGTATCTACAGGAGATCTGGGACTGGCTGCTGTGGTTTTGGAAGGTGAGGCAGCAGCCTGTCCTGATTCTTGTTCCTGCTGTTTGGATTCTATGGAAATGTTGGCAATCCCATGAACCAAAGCAAGAGTTAAATGGAAGAACATTGTTACCAAAGAATGAACTATGGCTTCCAGCCATGAACTGGATTTAGATAATTACCATTTTTAAATGGTAATTTAAAAAAATCTGTTTAAAGAATTAATACTGTTTTAACAATGTGTGCAATCCCTGCAGCTGTCAACCCAAGGAGATGCCAGCCAGGTGATCGGACCTCTCACGGAGGGACAGAGAAGGAACGTCGCTGTGGTCAATTCGCTCTACAAACTGCACCAGTCCATCCTCAAGGTGGGCCTCCATTCATATGTATCTTACTGACACAGTGTTAAGTTCTTTGCTGTACTGTGTGCTTATTTTCCTATTAACGGATGAAAGCTCCTATGGATATTTTGAAAAGTATTTATTTGAAAAGCAGCATAAAAGAAAAATTGTATGCGCAAATGAGGAGTAAATTCCAGCAACTGAATCTGTTTGATGTGTTAGCATATGTTTACTTCCTCCTAGTATTTTTTGGCTTGCTTATTTTCTTATTATGTATTATTTTTCTGGTAAAATAGGAAGCTATCAAAGACATGGTAGTGCATAGTTCAAAAGCCATAATGGAAATTCTCTTGGCAGCTTTGACTGTAATAAATAGAAGAAAATGTCTATGATTTTTGATGAGGCAGAACAGTATTTTAACTGGAGAACTTCCTACGGACTCTAATAGGGTCAAGTCTTACATTGCAAAACTAAGCTGAGATCACTGATGGTTATTTGAGCTCATCAGTAAGTTTTTCGTGTAGATGTCACCAAAAAGTAGCTCTGTGTTAAGAATAGGAATGTTTTTAGGTGAAGTGATTGATATTCCGGGTCTGTTTTCTCCACAAAAAAATCCCAAAAGTATTGACAGTCTTAAGAATAATTTTTATATTTGAATTTTCTGAAGTAAGTGTTCAAAAATGAGCTTATAACCATTATTGCCATTGGCTTGCATAGTAATGTGGCCAGGTGTTCTCATCTTTCTCACCTCCTCATTCCTCCCCGTGTTTGCTCATGCTTTGATGTTACCCTGACCCGATTCAAAGCGGGTCGCGAACTCTTTGGGTTAAGAGCTGCATCTTGCTACACGTCTGTGCAAGGCCTTGAGACTTCGTTGGTACTTGGAGCACCACTGCATTATAAATACAGGGCTATTAAACGAGGAGTGAAATATGTGTTTATAAAGAATAGCCACATCTCACAAGTAGTGTTTTATGGCCTAAATAATCATGCTTTTCCTGCTTTTTTTTTTCTTAGCAAGTACATTCTGTCATTGTACTGGTCAGCCTGGTTGCCCTTGTCTGCGTGTGTCTCAGCTTAGGCTTATCTTGCGCAGAAGACCCTTGCTGCTCTCCCACAGCTGTAACCAAACTGAAAAGGAGAAACTGAGGGGGAAAGTCAGGCAAAGCACCATGTCAGGCACCTCCCTCTGTGTTGTAGCTGGGACCATCGTCTGGCCTGGAGGCTTTGGCAAGACTAAGCACAGTTCTGAACAGTTGCACTGTACTGACTCAGAGGTGCCAAGGGTTCCAGAGCCTCTGTAGATTAAACCAGGTACAGGGGTAGTTGTAGTTATTTGGAATTAAAGCCTAGCCTCATTAGAAACAGGATTGAGGGTACTCCTGAATGTGGGTATGTTAGAATAATGTTAAAAAGGGCTTATAAAATTTGCTTGGATTTTGCAAACAGATGGTAGATCAACTTTTAAGTCTGCTTTCTCTGGTGTATTTAGAAATGAACTCCATGTGCCTTAGTGTTGGAGGGAGATCTGATATGATTCAGACTTTGAGTTTAGTAGTTATCTGGCTTTAAAATATTCTAATACGGTGTGTTCATAACTAAGGAAATTGGTAGAATATTCCTCAGTTCATTCCTTGACTTAAAATTCAAATTTTATTATTGCTGTACAAGCACCTATTTAACATGCCGCGTTATACTAGTCATAGTACTAAGGAAGAATATAACTATTCTTGCAGATATTTACCATAGAGCTACCTGTATAGTTCTTCATAAATCCAACACTTAGTAGCAGGAGAATGCACCACTTAATTCTCTTGTTAGTCTGTTAACCTTTCAGCTAAATTTCAGTTGAATCATTTCTTGGTCTTCAGTAGAAGCCAAGTCCATAGGAAATTTGACAGCAAAGGCTGGATACTGCTATGTTAAACCTCTAAACCACTCCTTACTAAGAATAACTCAATATGTTTTTTAGTGAAATTAAATATTATGGATTCCAATCATTCACTAAATGTTGAGTATTTTAACAATTACTGTAACATTTTTAGGTCATTACCAATCAGAGCTCATTTCCAGCAGCTGCTGAGGAAGCAATCACAACTGCCTTAAAGGTAATTGAATGTCTCTCTGACCTAGGTTTAGAGCTGAGGTTTGTTTTTTTGTTGTTGTTTTTGGTTTTTTTTTTACATTATTAAAATGGACACTTCAGTTGTGTGAATTTCTTTGATATTATTTTATGTCAGTACAGTCTTTATGCCAAGAGTTACATTAATTTCAAATATTCAGCTATGTATGCATTGCCCATGCCAAATCACTGCTTAGCTGTTTGCATTTAAAACTATTCTTAAAATGGTTGGAAGCAAAATGAGGAATTTTTTTTTTTTTTTTTTTTTAAGCACCTCCCTTCTTCCTTCTCTGCAGGCCCCCACCCCAAATTGTGGTCTTTGTGCTACCTGGTGCTTTATTTTTCCCTGGGGGCCTCGGTGGGGCTGTGTGGATGACAGCTCTCCTGTGCACCCTGCCGGGTCCCCCTTGCTGGGCCTGCTGGTGCGCGGAGCAGGGAAGAGCAGCTCGCATGTCCCTGTGGAACGAGGGGCTGAACGGAGCCTGGGCACCAAAACATGTATATTTACAAACCAGGAATGTCAGCTTGTACTGCACCTTTTCAGATGAAAGCTTTACTGCTTTGAACAGCCTTATTTCTATACTTTACTGATACAGTCGAAGGAAGATAAGTGTTATTTTAGGCTCTTGCCTTTTATTAAGCAATTTGTAATACAGTCTAATAAATCCCACTGTTGAGAAGAAAAGGCAGCTGTGTGTAATGAACTGTTGATTCTTTATCAAGATATGGTGGCAAAGTGCAAATGCTTTTAGTTTCTTTTTCCTTTTTTTCTGTCTGTCTTATTCTATTTTAGGCAATCCATGATCTAATGGGTAGCGCTGTGCAGCCGTTGCTGAACTCTGTAGGAGATTCAGTGGAGGCTATCATCATCACTATGCACCAGGAAGATTTTTCTGGGTAACTAGCACTATTTTTTATATTTAACATTGCCTTAGTAAGACACTCTCATAAACATAATAAATTGTTATTGCCACAACGTCCTTGCAGCAAGAGCCCTTGTTTGTTGGAGGAAGGTACCGTAAGGTTGTCAGTTAGCACAGATAGCAGAATTAGACCTCCCTACTGAAACAGATTGCTCTAATCAGGCAGCACCAGTTTTCCCTTTAAAAATAAAGTTTTTCATTTTAAAAAGAAATGAAATCCAAGCAGGGTGCTTTTGTGCTTAAAGAAATAGCTCTTCTGTTTTGAAAAGTATTTTTATTTTGGGGGGGAAAAGTCCTTAATGTTGTCAATACTTGCTGTTTTTCAAGATAAAGCATATAACTTCAGATGCAAAGCTGCATATTTTTTTTCCTAAAGTTTTTCTGAATAAGCTCAGGTTTATTACATTATGCTATTTTTTTCTATAAAATTTTAGATGAAAATTTCCAGTATTGTTTATCTGCAAAAATCTTCAGTCCTAACCATATTGACTCTTCGATCTTGACTATTTTATAGTCCCAGCTGTACTTGAATCTCTCTGCCTGAGCATTAATAGGCTGATATCTCTGTTCTAACATTGCATGTATCATGAGATGTCCTGCAGATGTAGATTTGGTCAATAGCTCTCCTCTACTAACTTCTCCTCTACTTATCTGTTTTCTTTCTTGGAAACTCACTGAAAATATATTTTCAGAGACATTTTTTATTTTCCTTTTAACTTTTTTTAAAAACAATTTTAGCCTCTCTGTCTTTTTTTGTTGCTGGGACTAGCAAAATACCTCCCTAGGTGGATGTTCTCGTTCCAGCCAAGGGCTAAAGTTCTTTTAGATACTCTGCATGGTCAGGCCCCTGGGTTGGGAGGGCTCTCTTGGCTGTGATTCAAAGAGGCAGGTGATTATTTCTGCTTTTCTATAGCTTCTGTGCTCCTTCTGTGCTAATTAGATTGACTCTCTAATCCTGGGTTTGGAGCAATGTAGGAAACTAGTTCTGTGCAGAAAGGCATTTGGATTAGGCTAAACTAGTAACCCTGTGACAGGTGCTTGTATTTTGTGATCCATTATTAGAGTTTTAAATCAACAGTCAGGACATTTAAATCTGGGGGCTGAAGTTGAGTTTTAGGCTCTATGCTGATGGAGGCCCCAAATGTTAGGTAGGAATGGATAATAAAAAAAAGGTTTTTTGACTACAGTTTGAGGTAGACTCCCTATTCTGAGCAAAAATGAGACTCTGTAATTCATGCCACTAAGAGGAAATTACTTCCTGGGGTAGGGAAAAAAAAAATTCAATAATTTTTGGTTGGATTTTAAAGATGAATTTAGCTGCCCTTGTTTCTTTTTTCTTTCCTTTTTGGCAGATCATTACCAAGCTCAGGAAAACCAGATGTCCCTTGTTCTCTGTACATGAAAGAACTGCAGGGTTTTATAGCAAGAGTCATGAGCGACTACTTCAGACATTTTGAGTGTTTGGACTTCGTCTTTGATAACACCGAAGCCATGGCTCAAAGAGCTATTGAACTTTTCATCCGCAATGCCAGTCTCATAAGGCCCCTTGGAGAGGGCGGGAAGATGCGGCTTGCAGCGGATTTTGCCCAGGTACCTCTAGCACTGAAAGGCATCGATCGGTTCCTCCATCAAAATTTAAGTAGGCAGCTGTAGAAACTGGTGCCTTCTGGCACATGCATTGGATAGGGACTTCAGCTGTCATAGCAAATTTAAGAGGGAAGTATTAGGACACTTTCCTTTGGGACGTTTTCTTTGGGATTCAGCTATTGCAAGAACCAACCCCAGCTCTTTCAGTTTTTGACCTCTCATAACACTACCACTTTTTGAAGTACACTAATCCATGCAGTAGCCTCACCTTACATACTCTTGAGTATTTTTTTTGTATTCATGTATTCAAAAGTAGCAAACCAGTTTTTAACTATAAAAATTTAAGGGAATTTCCCCTTCAGTGGGAAGGTAATGGCATAAAATAGGAGAGAAAAGCTGACTTCTCCTCTGAGAGGAATATAGATTATTTTTATAATTTTTGCTGCAGTACTAAAGTAAGTAGTATAAATTTGGGAAATATCTGTACCTAATTCTACAGCACAGAGCATCTGATCTGAGCACCTATTATTATAATACTAAAAATATCCTTCGTTTATCTTTTTAAGCACGTATTTTTCTCTTTCTGACATGGATTGCCTTTTATGTAAAAAATGAGGGTATGTTTTCATCTCAGTGTGGGGGGATTAGCATGCTGTTCCCCACTGTGCTGGGTAGAGCTCCTGAATGGACAACTGCATGAAGGTAAGTTTTCTGATTTCTCTTCTTTTTTTATCGGGGAAGAAAAGAAATCAGGGTAATGTTACAGTCACTGGTTTTGAAATCTTTTTTGTCTCCTGCCTTCAGCTATTGCTGCTTCTGGGCGGCTGCCTTGTGTTTTTCTCCTCTTCCTGCTGTATCATATTTGTGTCTTTTTAAAAAGTGGACTTGAATAAAAGAACTAGCAGCAGCCCCCTGCACTCACCTCTCCACTCTTCTGTGCCTTGGAGTGTCTCTGCCCAGAGCTCCTTAAGGTGTCACAGATTGCACGCGGGATTTATTGTCCAGAATGTCCTAGTCACCTGTTGCTCAGAATAACAGAAAATAGACTGAAATGTTTTGTAGAAGAGGGCTGCTTTGTATGCATTTTGGGGTGATGGTGTGAGTCTTCCTCTCTCAAAAAAATGACCGTTTTGGAGAATTTGTCCAGGATTCCAGCTGCCCAGTAACCATGCTGGGGAGGATGTTGCTGCTCAGGAGAAGCCGGGAGCCCTGGACACATTTGCTGGATGTCCAGCCTGGTTTGTGGCTGCGCTGAGCAGGCATCAGGGATTTCCTTGGTGACGTTTGCATGGTGTGTCAGGGGAATGGCTGCATCCCTCTCCAGAGAAGGCGATGTTGCTGCTGCTCCAGACTGAGAAGAGCCAGGTGCAGATATTTAGCCAGACCTCTGACCTGGTGGGAAGGATAATCTTTTCCTAGGGCTGTTAACTCTGCATATAGAGTGTTTCCAGGCCCATGAGGGTACCACAGTTTTGGAGTAAATCCAAACCTAAAGGAAAGGATCTGTCTGGAAAGACACTGTGTGTGTAGGAGGAGGTTTGTTTTTACGTGTTCCTGCTTAAAATCGTCTTTTTGTGCTTTCAAACTCCTTCTGCTGGTTACTTGCAAGAAGATCTGTGCAATCTACCTAGAAGCTTTGGTTAACTTGAGGTCCTCTCACAAAGAGGTCTGCAGTAAGTCTAATAAATCTGGGTTGCACCAGAGTTTGGATAGCTCATTAAACGGAGCTTACACCCATTTTTGTCAGAGTACTCAGAAAAAACATTGTTTTATTCTCAGCAGAAGAGCTTTGGCAAAGGGTTAGGTTTGAAAAATTTTGCACTGCAAACTTTTTTCGCTACAAGGTGCCTCAAAACAGCAGGTGTTTGTGCAAAGAAGGGAGGCAGAACAGAGGTTTCAGGTCCTCATTCATTCATGACTGTGTACAGTGAGGTGCAGAAAGTGGCCAATTTTCTTGAATAACACTCAGCTACATATGCAGTTGGGCATTATTTCTATTATTTTGATAAATTTATATCCTCTGTTTACCCAGATGGCACAGTGTCAGCATTGCGTTTTATTATCCTGTGCATTACAGATGTTCCTGTGTGCTAGTTTTGCAGCTGTACGTGAAGATACAATTGGCATGAAATATCCCTGAAAGTTTTGAGTGTGAGTTTGTGAACATTGGTGCTTGCAGGAACACAGAAGTATTTTAAGCCCAGAAAATGTCTGCGATGCTGCCAGCTTATTACCTGGGGGCTGTTTAACATAGCCAGGGCACAGGCTGACTTTACTCTGTTCTTGCTTTCAGGCTATAGATGGGAAGTTGCACAAGATTACTTCTCAACTCATTGTTAGAGGTCCCTGGACTTCTTGTTTTCTTTTGTTTTTGTATTTTTCAGGTTGCCATAATTGAGTATTCATTTACATAATACCAGGCTTCACTTTTGAATTCAGTACCAGGCAGGGAGAAAAAGAATGTTGTGCTAGAGGCAAGCAAGCCCTTCTGAGTGGTGCTTTTTCAACATTTATGTTTCCAAGGGAGTACCGGTTCTGCTCTAGAGGATCTGTTGGCTTGCTAGTATTGAGGAGTTGTTAGAGCACCTGTATTTAGGCACACAGTGGGATCTGTGGTCCATAATTCAGACCTTCCTTACACCTGATGGAATTACTAGAAAATGCAGCAAAGAATGAAATATGACAGGGTCAACTGAAAGATTTATTTAGAAGGAGGATGAAAATGGATAGCCTATTAGTTAACTTTCTAAGCACATGTGGGAAAATAGCCATTTAATAATAGCAAATACAAGTCACAGCTGTATTGAACTCAACTAATATAGAAACTGCAAGGACTTAGTAATCCTTCTGCTTCATGGCAGAAAGGCAGTACGTGTTTTCCCATCGTTTCTTAGTATATGTATATATTTGCAGTGACATACAGGGTGGGAGCTACTGCCTCTGCCAAGAACCCTATGTCGTGTCATGACATGATTACTTTCAGCTATTGCCAAGTCAACTATATTTATTGATACTGTTTGGTTAAATAATGTTATATGTATATAGCTTCATATATTTCTTACCTAGGTGTGCTTCTGTCTGGTCCATAGGCTGGTTAGCCTATGGACAAGATTTAGTTTCCTGACTCAATATGTGGCATAAAAAAAGCAAGACTATTAACTGGCATTTTGGCTTTTGAAAATGTAAATAGATTAGCTTCTTTTTGTGAAACATGACCACACAGATATAAAAGCTCTTTTTACCATTTTCCTAAAAAAAAAAAAAATCTCCTTTCTAGTTTCTTACAGTGGAAGTGAAAGGAGCAGTATGCTTTAATCACAGTTGCAGTCGTAAGGATGAAAACTGCTAAAGCGAAAACGTACTTAATGTTTAATGCCACCTATCTTACCTGAAGGAGGAAATTATTTTCTGGCGTGCAATATTTTGTAGGCATTACACAGCGGAAAGATTTACTTAAACATCACCGTTTTGGAATTGCTGCATGCTGGAGAAATCAAATTCCACATCCCTTCAAGGCCAGCTTTTTTCATATAATAATTCAGAGCTCTTCGAGTCCTTCACTTGTTAAAGCATTCTGTCTTGGTGAATGGCTAGAAAAAAAGCATTTTGAGTTAACATTTAAAACTTGGAATTCATCTTTGCCAGGAGGACATATAATTGCTAAAAAAAATTAATGTTAAGATTTTCCAACTGAAAAAATAGCCTTTTAGTAATGAGAGATGTTGAAAATGCTACAATAGGCACTAAACAATAACTTCCCCATGGACTTTTCAATGCACTCTTCAGTATACATGCATTATCTGTACCTAGAGTATGTATTAACTTCACCCTTGGGTTGCCGAGCATAATCCGATTAGAGAAGTCAACCATGTGATGTGTTTTTTTTTACAAGACGGCTGGCCAGTGAATAGTTCAACAAATAATTGCCCAAGTAGCCATGGGCTATGAGGGGATCACATGAGAAGAAAAGATAATAAAGCCTTTTTAGGCTTAGAGAGCAAGAATCACTGAGAAGAGAGATTTTTTTTATATATATAGAAGTTGGGCAGGAGCTTGTCATTATGGTCTCTGAAGCACAGCAAAATAACATGAATAAATCATGAAAAAGCAATGGGCTTTGAACAAAGTTAGAAGATATGAGGCACAGTCATTAGGCTCTCCTCCATCCTAGCTGTCCCTTTCTTTTTGACAGTTACATGCAATTCCTTTTGCTAAATTTCTGACTCGATTTAACCTAGCCATATGACTTCTAAAATGTGCAGTTTTGGGTGAGAAATGTGGAAAGGCCACCAGAAGTGCTAGTGGTACTTCCATCCGTAAAGGCCTTGGGAGGTGGCCCGGCCTGGCGCACGCGATGCCGGTGCCACTTGTGGGCAGCCCAGGGCTCCCGGAGTGCCCTGGCAGCTGCCCTTGGAAGGGGCTGGGGTTAAGCGAACCTGCGGCCTAAGTTCACGTGAAAAAAACCTCCCCGGGTATCCCTCGAATTCTAGCTGTTAATGGAGAGATAGGGTTATAACACGTAGCACGCTCGTGCTGAAAATTAAACATAATAAAAAGAGTTTCTGTGGTTTATGTACATTTTTACCACATTACTTTTCACTCGTTCCCACTCTTTGTGAGTCAATTCTGGATGGTATAGTATGCGACAAAGCTTAAAAACAATTTTTTTTTCCCTTTGGCAGCTAGTGCTTCACGAATCAACCATCTGCTGCCATTAAATTTATCCAGTTCTAGCAATACTAATAATTTCCTAGAGTTGAAGTAAAAGAATATTCTGAAGTAAATTGTATTCTTCAGTATTTAAGGCCAAAAAATGTTAATTTAGGGAAACTGCTAAGTATGTTCCACAGAGATCATTTAATTTTGTTTGAATAAATAATCTGGTAAGCTGTAGAAACAGTGAAGTTTCTCATGTCTCATTACGTCATATTACATTTCAGGAGAGAAAGGATCATTTAAAACTTATTAAGGCAAATTCTCTTTTGCTGTGCTGGGATCTTTCTCCGCATGAGTACCGTGTGCTCCATGCAGCTCCGTTTCCACAAGTCAGAATGACAGTTTGTTGCCTACCAGCAAATCCTCTCAGCGCCTCAAAGAATTATCCTCTCCTTAGTCCCTCACAGCGACAAGCCCTCGGCTCCCACACCCGCTCCCATGGGATACCAGCTCCTTCCAGCTGTCCCTAGGTAATATTGACATCTGAAAGAAGCTCTGAAGAAATTAGAGTCTTGTTCCTGTTTGTTTTTCAGACCTCTTAACAGGCTGGGATCCCCTGTACTAGAACATTAACCTGGACTTGGAGAAAAGAAAGCTTCCTACCTCTGCTTCCTGTTTTCTTTATTGACTTTCTTTTCCTACGGGTTTCTGCCTGATATAAAATGCAGGTAGATATCAAGTGGCTGGAAGTGCTTAGTGTGGGACATGTCCTCCGAGGTTTCCGAGATCCAGGGAGAGGCTTTGCAGTGTCTCTAAGGTAGCTCCGTATGCTCTGCCCTCCATCCCCTTTTGGGGTGCCTTCCTCTCCTCTGTGCCTGTAGAGACCTAGGTTGGGCACCCTGAACTCTCCAGCTTTGTCTGGTGACAGGCCAGCAGGTCACCTAACCTGCTTTAGACCTTCAGGAAGGAGATACCACCCTCCAGAAGTGTCCTCTCCACGGAGCGTGAGGAGACCCTGGCACTAGCTCAGAGGTAGATGCTGACAGAGGGCTGAGATGATTTCTTGTGCATCACGTTTTCAAACGGTGTGATGCTGGAGGTGGGAGCCTCAAGTGTGAGGCCTTGAGTTTGCGTTAATTTCTGCTCTGCTTTCTTCTGGTTTTAGACAAGGTATGGCAGCCAGGTTTGCCACGCGGTCGTCGTTTATGATCACAGGGCGCGGAAGGCGGCCGCGCGTTGCGCGTGGCACTGACGTGTGAGCAGCCGGTTCTGCTGGAGAGAAGGCCCCACCTGAGCAGGAGAGCAGTGCTAAAGACCTCGCTGCACATCTCTGCCTATCACTGACGCTTTGAACTCCTTCAGCAGTGCTATTTAAACGGGAAGCTGATGCTGTGGTGGTTTTTGATCTGGTTACTTATTTTAGCTTTGATCCTTGGAAACTTACCTTAATTGTGCGTTATGCAGAAATCAAAGCCTGAGTAGTCCTTCAAGCCTGTGATTCTAAAAAACAGACATGCGGAATAAAGTTTGCATCCCTTTTTTGTTGACTGGCACTTCAGGAATGCAAAAAAATAGACTTAATCCATTTCTGGAGAGAAAGACTTTGCCACGTTTCTTCTTCTTCTTCTTCTTTTTTTTTTTTTTTTTTTTTTTTGTGGTATTGATTGTATTCTTGTTCACATTAACTGAAATTTCACCATGTAATGGTACTGAGAGGGTTCCACCCAGGATCTGAAAGTGAAGTGGTTCTTTCCCCACTGTACGTCTTCGCTGGTAATGAGGAATCAGTGAAGAAGCCATGACTGGAATTCAGTCTTGTGTGAATGCTATAAACCCGGGCAGAGTCTAGCTCCTGTTCAGGAAGGCAGTTGAGCTCCATAATGCTAAAAAGAAAAAAAAAAGGAAAAAAAAAAAAGTGCTAAAAAATGCTTGTTTCTAAAGATGGCTTCTGTGACTCAGAGCCCTAACAGAGCAGACAGTTGAGTAAGAAAATGAAGCTCTTGCAGATGTTCTTTTTACTGTGGCTCCATATGACCCTATGGCAGTAAGGTCCCAGCTGTCTTCTAATCTGTGTAGGTTTTGTGCCCCACTGTTTCTGACTGAATATTAAAGAAAAAAAAATGTATTTTAATCTTGTCCTCCCCTAAAGGGAGGATGAAGCCGGTGTGCCTTGCTACTGCTTCAATAGTGTGCTGCAGAAGTACGTCTAGTTTTGCTTTCTTGCCAGTCTGAGACCAGGGTTGGGGTTATTAACATAAGTGCTTCATCAGGATACTCATTGCTAATAACATAAACCTGCCAAGGTAAACAAAGCATCAGTCTTAGGAAGCTCCTGAGACCCTTCTGTGATGGACAACAGCTATTGCTTGTCCTGCAGTGAGCAGCGTGCCAGCCAGGAATAAAACCTGAGTCTTGCCTTGGGCAATGCAAGATGAAAGAATAGCTTCTTGTCCCAAAAGCAGTCACTAGTTTTAAGTTGATGACTTAACCTGCAAGTTCAAATTATTACTTAAAGGGGAGCTATTTATATTCTGTATTTTAGGTTCTGGAATTGCCTAATGCAAGTTCAATTTTTTGCACTTACAGATGGAGTTAGCAGTAGCACCTCTCTGCCGGCGCGTGTCTGACCTAGGCAAATCTTACAGACTGCTGAGGTCATTCAGGTGAGTAGCAGTCACAGTTTCTCTAGCAGGTGGTAGTGTGGCCAAACTGTATCTCAAAACTAATTTGCTACCTTTTACTAGCTCCAAGTGAAAGCCTTTTGGCAAAAACGTTCACATGCAAATTAGAAACAGATTCAAGTCCTTCCTTCTAATTTTTTTTGCAGAGTATGCCTGTGGTTTAACATCCTTAGCTGTGCACACTGGCCAAATTGTACCTTTTTGTGTTGCTCTCAGTATGTTACTTCTACTACTCAGTAGTGCTTCTACTACTTCTGTGACCTCTGGAGTTGCAAAAATGTTTTCATTATAATATAGAACCTACCATCCTGTGTTGCTTAATTAAAGGAGAGAACTACTGTAATTTTTCACAGTCCAAACATACTGAAAAGTTAAGAGGCAGACTAATGGGAAAAAATGAGATAATTCTATCCTCACTCTGTAGGTCTCACTCTAATGCCCAAGATAAGCGTTTCCTTTCTCTCACGAGGGTTTTATTACGTTTTCCCAGACCGCTGCTGTTCCAGACCAGTGAGCACATTGCCAATAGCCCAGCTTTGGGAGAGGTTATTCCGTTCAGCATCATTCTGCAGTTCTTATTTACAAGAGCACCGCCAGAGCTAAAATCACCCTTCCAGGTAACGAGATCAACCTGTTCTTGCTTCCTAGGCGTCCTAAGGAGAGGTGAACATTGTTGTTCGCCCTAGTCATTTTATTTAAAATTGTCCAGTTGCATACTTGATATGACTTGTTGACTTAGTTTTTATTGTAGCAACAGTGTTAGGGTCATTGATTTTGTATTTAAATTAATAGCAGGAAGACAAGTGAAATAGTCTTTCAAATCTTTAGTATTTTTTTTGGCTCATGAAAGAAATTACAGGTCTCATCCTAGCCTGCAGATTGCCTGAATCCTGCTCACTTAGCATGCAGGAATCTATTTTCAAACCACTGTCTGAGTTAGATGAAATGCTGGTGTGCAGATCTCACCTCTCAGCTCCCAAATAACTTACAGGGCTGTTCCTATTAATTGTCTGATTCCTTTCCTGATCCTGCATAACTGCAGTGTTACAGGAGCCTCACATGGCCTTCATTTGTTTCATCTTTGTTCCTGAAGTAGCTATGTGTGTCCTTTTTGACGTTTAGGGATAACTGGTGTTTGTGTTTCTGTGTACCAGAGGGCTGAGTGGTCCATTGCCCGCTACTCCCAGTGGCTGGATGATCATCCATCTGAAAAAGACAGGCTCGCTCTTATACGGTAAGAATGATGGTTCTTTCTTGTGTGAATGTCTGACAATGGAGCAGTCATTTCTGGAGACCACAGCTGGTCCTGAAAATAGAGAAGTACCCTATATATATACATCTCTGTCGGAGATGTACCATAAATATACCCTTATATGCCATAAATGCACCATAGAATTACCCTTTTCCCTCTTGTGGGTCGAGCTGCAAAAGAGGAGAAATACATCAACTAACTCTCACCTTCCCTCCAAACCCTCCAGTGCCTTTTGGAAGATGCTCATAATCCTCTTTCAGAAGAAGCAAACTGCACACAATGATGTTTTGGATTTTGCTGTATTTTAGGAAAAAAACTCCCCCTTTCAACCCTTGAAAAGTCAAGGCTGCAGCCATCTTGCCTTAGGAAAGAGAGGCATGCAAAGCTTAGGCCATGAAAGTGTCGATAGGAATCTGGAAGTGCGAGATCCTTGTTCATAAGCTCTGTAATGTTACTCGTTCTTTAGGAAATCAGCTCCAGGAACTTTGTCTGGTGCAGGTGGCTTAATAAATATCTATTATTTTGTGTCTTAAAAGCTAGGAAAAAGTACAAGGATTTTGCTCCCTTTTTTTTTTTTTTCCCCCTCAAAACAAGCTGATTTTTAAAATATATTGGGATAGAAATGCTGCATAAACATTACTCCTCCAGCATGAGGATCCTCTACATTCCTGGCTTGGATGGTCTTTTAGCTCCAAACTTTCCTACCGCCTGCATGTCCTGCCCTGCCTGGGTGTCCCTGCATCGGGGTCGCACGTTCCCACGCGGAGCCTGCCGGGCTCGGCCTGGCCTGGGAACGGCTGTGTCTGGGCATGGATGTCACCAGCGTTTGCTGAAATCGAACTCTTAAACTGACTCTTGAATTCCAGCCAACAGTGGTTCTGCTTGAGAAAACCCACCGTTACCTGTCTGCACGTTTATGGCAGGATCTGAAATCCGCAGTCGACGGGAGTCTGCTATAAATATTTATAGCTCTGGAAGCTGATAACGCCCTATAGTGCAGTGTGGCTGGGCTGTAAGAGCCCGGGAAAGAAAACGTTAGTTCATCATCAGTGGGTGCTGGTAAGATTTATTTCCAACAAAATGCAAATGATGCCTCTTTGTATGTTTGCCAAAAAAGTATTTTTTTGAATATCAGGTATCGGATATATATCAGATATATCAGATTTATTAGGCTGGGTCAGTTAAAAAAATAGGTTTTCTCGCATCTCAAGCCATGACACCTTGAATGAGTAGGGCACTGGATAATAGTTTCAGGGCTGATGTATCTCTGTGTGTAACTTACCTATGGACAGTTTGCTTGTAATCTGAGGTCTGATGGTTATGGCAAAACGGGCGTTCCCAGCCGGGCGTTGCTCGCCGGCCTCTGCTTTGTGCTGGCGTCGGGTTGGGCCCCCCCGAGGAGCTGCCCCGGATCGCAGGCGGTTGAGCAGCTCCTGCCCCCCTTGCCGCGAGAGCTGAGTGCGCAGGGGCTGCGCACGGTGCCCCTTGGCAGGCGGCGCTCGCCCCGTGCTGCTCCCTCCGGGCATGGTTATCCGTACGGGAGGCAAGCGGCCAATCCCGGGCGCTGGCAGCACCCTCTGCGGCATCCACGCTGCGTTTCCTTAAGTTCTGCGCTCCGAGATCTGTGAGTGCCTGTTCTGTGCTCATGTGCCTGCCTGGGCCTAGCTTGGGCCGCAAGGACCTTGCTCATTCAGTTTAGCTTTTACCAGTCACCCCCTGCAAGCTCCTTCCTCCTTGACGTACGCGGCGGCGCTAACGGAGCTGCGTGTGTTTGAGGCCTTCAGAGCCCGGCCCTGGCGGCAGCGGGAGGAGCGAACGCTCGTCGCCTTCCGCATGTCCTCTCGAGCAGCCGCCTGCTGCGACTTCGGTTTGCAGCAGCTGTGCAGTTACCCCAGGGATCTGCTGCTGCGACTTCGGTTTGCAGCAGCCGCGCAGTTACCCCAGGGATCTGCTGCTGCGACTTCGGTTTGCAGCA